>CM026277.1:15814771-16050671 GCA_014851415.1 Cnaphalocrocis medinalis | reverse complement strand
AGCATCTAGCTTAGTCTGATTCCTTTCTTCATTTTCAATCAAACATCGTACCATCAAATCGAGACTTATTGTACTCGCGAATTTTGCAACATTATCGGAAGCTAACTGTCTAACCTCATCCAAGAAATTCGCATAAAAACAACAGTCGTAAAATAATCGATAACATCACTTATTGCCTTGGCGTAGGAGACCCGCTTATGATCGTATGGAAAGCCGAAAAAAATCAAATCCGACAATCTTTGTTTAAACAATAATTAGTTAGACTATTGTTGAAGTGTTTGCCTATACAGCCAGCCTGTATCACATATTGTTTCAAATGTCAGTTTGTACTGAAATTTAAAGTTGGATCATGATTCCCCTTCCTTCCGACTACACTCAACAAGGTAAATTTACACAGCTATAGCACCTGACACCCCCCACTCCGAAACCGATAACCTATCGATCAACAAGAGGCATAAATCAGTGGTTAAATGCGCCAAAGCTTTTAAGGCATCATAAGCCGCGCACGCGCAGGTTTTCGTCATCGCGCTATCCGGCATAATTTTGCATGTTAGAGCGGATTAATCGCTGTTTCGCCAAAGCGGCTATTGCTCGGGAGCATTAACACGCAGATAACACTCCGCCAAGAGTAGGGGGCGCTTACGTTGTGCATATTGTCGATATAACTGTCACCGTAAAATAATCCGAATCTGTAGTTAAATTCTTTTTCGAAAATCTATGTTAGGTTACGTTATTTAAAAATAAGTTATTGATGTCGGCTCCAAATTCTAAATCTATATCTATATACTGTTTATAAAGAGATAACTTCTATAGACAACTACAAGGCTTATAGGTAAACCGAAAACACGAAACGCTTGCGCAATGTTATTAGCACAGCGCCATCTATTGGTTCATTTCTGAATTACTGTTCCGAAGCGAAGTGAGGGCGGGCCATTAGTAACTAATAAAAGGTACCGAAAAAAATGTTAAGCGGGTGCAATGTGAGTGCGTTAGTACACAAAATGAATGTGAGTATTATAAAATTAAACTAGTAATAATATAATATTTGGTCGATTGAAAAACCTCAGTAAACTGTAATAAAAAGAACGTAAATTGTTACAAAAAATGTTTTTCTTCTTCTTAAAAATATAATTTATTTTACTACTTAGACACTGACCAGTTGTCCTCATACAGGAGGGCAGAATTTTATGAATATCTTAACACTCGAGAGCCCTTATCGTTTCCATTTTATCGATATTTGAAAACCTTTTTCTAGTCTCTGCAGCCCTACCACCGCACGATGAGGCGAAGGCTGCTCTAGCATTAAGCTAATGTCGAAACAGGGCGAAACTATCGTTAACAGCTGATTCACTAATTTCTATTGATCTATGCAAATTGGTTGGGCTGTCCGACGAAGTAGATCCTGGATAAAAGCAAGATAAGCGAAGCGGTACCAATGTTAAGTAACAGCATTGACTAGTTATATCACATAGTCATAGTCATAGTCAGTGGCTTCAAGTGTTACCTAAACTTTTCGATGATTTTTAAGGGTAATTAGTTATAGTCATAGTTATATTCGTTGTTGCATCCCAGAGATAGTGTATTTTACACGTTTAGAAAATATCCAAAATTTTTAAATCTTGCGGGCGTATCCATACTAAGTATTACTAATTTGTGAGGATGTTGACCCTAAATGGCGCTAATTCGATCACTGATTAGCTTTAGATTAGTACCTAACTTATTGGCGGCTTAGAGAACTTTATTCTCGCATGGCGCCTTAAAAGGTCAGATTGCAATGTAAAAAGTGGTATATTTGCTAAAACAAACATCAGAAGTATCTCATTTCGAATACTGGTTGCGTTAGTTTTCTCTAGCAATTATTACTCTGGCGGCTGCGATGAATCGTCTGTAATTATAGTTAAATCCTTTTACAATTTCTTAGACTCTTAGAGAATTTAGGTTTGTGCAGAATCTTTCACTCAAGTAAAAGGTTGGAGCTTAAAACGGGATCACTAATTTTCAAATAGTTAATTCATTTTAGTAGTGAAATGCACTTTCTCTCTCAATTACCTACGTTAGTTCCATGGATGGTTTTATTTCTTCTGCTATTTTAAAGGCTTCTGGGTGAACTAGAGGCAAAAAGCAAAATATTTGCGCGATCGATTCGATGCCAAGTGCCATCTACTGGCTCGGTTTTAAACTGATCTCCTAAAACTAAGTGTGGGCGGGCCACTATCTATTACAAGCTAATACGTTAGTCTCAGTGTCTTTTTTATAAGCTACTAGCGGCCGCCCGCGACTTCGTCCGCGTGGAAAAGTAACTTTTTACCCCCTTTCAACCCCTTACAACCCCCTTTTCGCAATAAAAAGTAGCCTATGTTCTTTCTCAGGGTCTAGATTATCTGTATACCAAATTTCATTTAAATCCGTTGAGTAGTTTTGGCGTGAAAGAGTAACAGACAAACAGACAGACACAGACAGACAGATAGACAGACAGACAGACAGACAGACAGAGTTACTTTCGCATTTATAATATTAGTATGGATTTTACTCGATGCTATTTCCCATGCAATAGAAATCAAAGAACCCAGTGAATTGGCTGGCTAATGAACGTTACGAGTAGAGGATAAGTTAAATGATCTCTGCACTAAGTAAGTACCTACTGCAACTCCCTCAATGGTCATTGGGTATAGTAGTAGGTCGTACTTTAAAGCCATTACCTGCACTTGGGGCGCACCAAAAACTTGTAACTAAGTTTTTCTATTCAGAAATACTCGGTGTCAGATCAAAATGCGGTCTTGTACCCCTGTGCCTCGGAAATCACGTCATGGGCTGATCGTTAACATCGGCCGCCGTAGCCGAATCAGTTAAAGTTTATTTATATCATTAGGTACTTCACTGGAACTATTCATACGAGAACTACACTAAGCTATTACGGATGGAAGGATTACAAGTAATAAAAGGAGACGCGAACAGAGTCGGGTTGCGCTAACCAAGCTTTATCTCACCTTTTTAATATAAATCGCGAACATTTGAAAAAAGAAATACATACGTAGGTAGGTAGAAGATAAGTACAACAAAATGAAGTGAGTATTATAAAATTAAACTAGTAATAATATAATATTTGGTCGATTGTAAAACCTCAGTAAAACTGTAATAAACAAACGCGTGAACTGACAAAAAGTATTTTCTTGTTTATAAAAAATATAATTTACTAGAGACCATTGTCCTCATACAGGAGGGCAGATAATATGAATATCTTAACACTCGAGAGCTCTTATCGTTCCATTTTATCGATATTTGAAAACCTTTTTCCAGTCTTTTCAGCCCTACCACCGCACGATGAGGCGAAGGCTGCTCTAGCATTAAGCTAATGTCGCAACAGGGCGAAACTATCGTTAACAGCTGATTCACTAATTTCTTTTGATCTATGCAAATGGTTGGGCTGTCCGACGAAGTAGATCCTGGATAAAAGCAAGATAAGCGAAGCGGTACCAATGTTAAGTAACAGCATTGACTAATTGTATTACATAGACATAGTCAGCTCATGGCGAATCAAACACAAAATCCTTCGGCTTAAACGAGGCTTGGTAAGTTTAATTGTTATAACATCCACCCGGTATGAGGAATGTTATTTATTTATTTATTAAAACTTGATTGCACCAATGTTTGTTACAATAGGCGAACTTAATGCCCAGGGGCATTCTTTGTTAACCTTTGGGTCATGCAGAAAAGACAGTGGTGCGGCGAAAGGAGCTAATGTTGTGGGTTCGAGTGTCACCTAAACCTTTCGATGTTTTTTTAAGGGCTATAATTAGTTATAGTCATATTCGTTGTTGCATCATGTGGTTACAAAGAATCTTAACATAAACAGGTTTGCAACATGAGCCCTAAAAGCCCCGTGGGGCTAAAAATATCTTCAAAATGGCACTCTTTATTATCTAATGTCGTGTCCCTTTTTAAAAGTGTTGTATCACACATTATAATCTACTACGGATTGACCTTTCTTGTCTTTGGCTGCCCTCAAAGTCGGATGCATCTGAGTCTCGCTGTCACACATCGTCCCAAACTAGGAGATCAGCTCTAGTGGTTTCATCTATTTATAGAAGCTTAAAAATAATTACCACTATATTCTTATGTTAGTGTGCCCCACCCTCACTTCTTTTCACTTAATACTAAATACTTAATTTAGACCATTGCCAATAGATGGCGCTGCTCATGTTTTCCTCACTTTGATTTACCGAAAAATGCGAGAGCAATTGGAGACATGAGGCTTGCATGCTGCTTGTGCATTGGCGCAGTATGAAGAAAACATACTGCGCTGACCCCAGATAATTTGGGAACCGGGCAGGGAGATGATGAATTGGGGACAAGAGGCTCGTGTAATTTTGAATTTGTTTGTAGTTGAATATCCTATTGGATACCTTTTCAGGCGAACATGGAAAAGTTTGTTAGACGATATAATTAATAGGCTAATAATAGGGGCGTGATACTTATTATTAGCAGAGATCGGATTTAGTATTGAAATCTACATGGGCTTGCTGATGGCGCCTATAACTGGATTACAATTTCGATAAAATTTGTTCATACTCATTATAATGTTTTACTTACTTAGTTAGTTTTTAGTTTCTAATGAGAGACACGTACACACGTACACGTTTAGAATATTTTCAAAATTTTTAAATCCTGTCGGCGTATTCGTACTAATATAATGTTTGAGGATGTTGACCCTAAATGGCGCTAATTCGATCACTGATTAGCTTTAGATTAGTATTAAACTTATTGGCGGCATACAGAACTTTATTCTCGCATGGTGCCTTAAAAGGACAGCTTGCAATGTAAAAAGTGGTATAACTATATTTGCTAAAACAAACATCAGAAGTATCTCATTTCGAATACTGGTTGTGTTAGTTTTCTCTAGCAATTATTACTCTGGCGGCTGCGATGAATCGTCTGTAATTATAGTAAATCCTTATACAATTTCTTAGAGTCTTAGAGAATTTAGGTTTGTGCAGAATCTTTCACTCAAGTAAAAGGTTGGAGCTTAAAAACTGGACCACTAAGTAATTCTCAAATACCGTCTTAGTTCATTCATTTTAGTAGAGAAATACAATTTCTCTCTCAAATACCTACGTTAGTTCCATGGATGGTTTTATTTCTTCTGCTATTTTTCAAGGCTTATAGGTGAACTAGAGGCAAAAGGCGATATATTTGCGCGATCGACCTTAAAAGGCTAGCAGCGCACTTGTTGCATGTATTCATGGGTGGTGGCAATTGCTTACCCTCAGGTGATCCGCCTGCTCGTCTGCTACCTATCACATAAAAAAAAGAACTATTCATTCGAGAACTACACTAAGCTACTATGGATGGAAGGATTACAAGTAGGTAATAAAAGGAGGTGCGAACAGAGTCGGGTTGCGCTAACCAAGCTTTATCTCACCTTTTTAATATAAATCGCGAACATTTGAAAAAAGAAATACATACGTAGGTAGGTAGATACGTACGAGTTAAAAGTATTAAATTATTAAGTCGCTTAATTATAATTAAGGTAAGTAAAGGTTTTGATTGATGTTCATAAACCTTCTGTATGGACTTAAACTAAATAAAGACCATTGGTATTTTTTTCTTTTCTTTCACATGTGTGTAGCTAGGGTAAATACGAGTAGGTACAGCTACGAAAGCTAGTCAAGAAAAACTTTGAAATTTGACTATAATTTTATTTGAATCCTAGTTCTCTAGAGCTTTGTCTAGGGCTAGTACTATGATTTAATTGCGATGGCTATTTTATAAACCCGTGAACTCTAAATTAGTTAAATAGTACGGCGGTCATAATTACGGCGGTCAGAATTGCACCAACTATTTGGACTTTATACTATTCGAAATTTTCTTATCGGATACAGTTCCAGATATTCAATAGTGGTTTCTTTACGGTTACGGAGGTCTACAATATCTCTGGCGTACCACATGCTACTGTGCTGTGGTAATTGGCAGCTGCGCCTGACAGACAGACGGACGCGACCCATAAGGTAGATGTACCATATTACGTAAGTGTACGGAATTCCGTAAGTTTTCGGTTTAGGCCTAAAAATAAGAAAATTACTAATTCTATCAAAAAGTTTTAGAGTTATCTATTAAGTATGTACAATAGAGCGTCAATTACACACGTTAAAAAGAACTGTAACCATCGTCGGATCAGTTGACACGTCTTCCTCGGTCAGCCTGTGCTAAACCGCCATAAAGGGTGGTGTGCGTATTGCGTACGCGTAAGCTACCGCGCGAATTTTCATAAGGATTATTGCGAATGAAATGTAAGTATTTTCATAACTAAGTAATGTAATTATTTTAAGGGTTTTTAAAACAAACTGATTGATTGCCGTTTCAAGTTACTTCATTTAGTTTATAGCGAGTTAATTAAAATTTTCTGATTGCCGCAATTACCTACACCAAAAACCAACCCTGTCCATTATTACGTAACAATTACGGAATAGAGGAAAGAAGGGTGATTTTGTTTTTTGGAAATTTGTCAGGAACGAGATGAGATAAAGGTAAACGAAAAAAGGCTGGTACAGGTCTAATATATTACATAGTTTCTTGGAATCAAATTACGTATTACTATTTTATTTCTCTATGTTATGAAAAACGTGTGTAAAGAGAAAACTTTTTTTCTTACTTTAAGCAGATTCGTCACAAATAACATCGGTACAAAATCATTAATTTGTTTAATTTAATTGTATCTTCCAGTATTTTTTGATACCTATTAATAGTATGATTGCATTCCTATATAATTCAAGTCGATTTATGTTGTTAAGAAGAGTTACTCGTTAGAAATTTATGTTAATCTGACTACCAGAATTACCCCACCGTTTTTGGCTGTATTTGTTATTACGGTAGATATAGAAGTACCTGATTGAGCTCGGTACTGCATTTTATTTTTTTACAGTCGAAATGTCAACAAAAAGTACTCCAACGAGGGCCTCGCCAAAGCTTTAGAGGATGTTAAAAATGGAACTATGCCCATATATCGTGCATCTAAACATACCCAACCAGACCTTGCATGAAGAAAATTTTAAAAATATTTATTTTTGAATTTTAAATGGATTTTTTCATATATAAAAAATAATGATAAATAAATGAATAAAATATAGTTCACTAAACCGTGCTATAAGCTAGAAGTAAGTCGAAGTAAGTTCAATTTGATCTTATGAAGTTTAACAACTACTTTAAGTTACCTAAACATTTAAATAAACTGTTTTCCTACACATAGAAAATAAAGGTGTTTTATTAAAAACACGTCACATTATCTTATTTTTCATATTTCGTGTAATCCTGCAGAAAAACGCCATTTTCTACATATACCGGAATTACGAGCATCCATTTACGGAATTACCTCGAGAGTCAATTTTATACCGTAATAACGGACATATAGGAGGTCCAAAAAAATTACAATTACTTTTATAAAAGAGTTTAAATACAGTATGTTACATTATTAATCTCTTCCTTAAGAACCGCTTTTTACGACCAAACTACTTTCAATTTGCTGTTTTTTCTTGCTTTACTGGAAATCGCTAGGAAAGACAAAAATGCCTTAATACTCCGTAATTACGTACATTTACCTTATTGGCGCGTGCGCAGCACACTGAGCGCTTGGCGCGTCGATCAGCTTGATAAGTCTACATATATCAGTTATTGGCAGTATGACTAAAATGTATTATACATGGCATTTACTGTTACTTGAACTACAAGTATATAATATTACTAGTGGCCCGTCCCCACTTCGTTTCAGGACTAAGCTATCAGTTCCAATCTTTGCCATTGGGTGGCACTGGGCGTCGATTACAACGCGCAATATCATATCTTAACATTTGTCTGATGAGGACAGGTGCAAGTAACGAAAAGAAAAATTAAGTATTTTCATGATTTACACGGAATTTTGTCCAGGGCGATATCGTAATCACATTTCTTAGAGCGTCAAAGAATGCATCATTCCGCTGCCAGTTAAAATTGTGCTCTCTCCTTAATATTTGCTCAGCCTGATTTTCTCTTATAATCGTATGTAAATTATAGGTACTGACCTAAAAATAAATTATGCAGTTTCAAACATTCTTTAATGTATGCAAGCCTATGCAAATAAATTATACTTTTGACTTTGCAGGAAGGAAGGCAATGTCACTTTGATAAGGACTATATGAATTACCCACATGTTTATGCAATAAAGACTTTGACTTTGACTTACCTAAAGGAAAATTGACGGCCTCCATGGCACAGTGGCTAGGGTGTTCGCCCGAAACGCGAAAAGTCCCGGGTTCGATTCCCGGTCAAGAAGTATTGATTTAAGTATACGCTACCTAAAATACTTATTTACTAGTGTCTAAACTGCAGCAGGTAGTCCCACTAGCAATAACTGTTGAAACTACCGCATAAATCGAGTATTGGCTCACGCGGAGCACGTGCGCGCGCGCCGGGCGAGCTCTGTCGCTGATAATGTCCCTTTAAATATACGGTGTTGATTTAAATTACAAACTTAGATCTCTTATAGACTAGACCAGTCACATCCCTAAGCACTTATTATTATTATTATTAGACTAGATATATATATTATTAGAGTCTGTACTGTTACACTATAGGGCAAAGGCCTCCCCATCGATATACGGTCGGATATACGATATTTTTTTGTCCATACCTAACCATAACCGAATCCGAACTAAAAGATGGGGACCGATATAAGTAGTTGTCTAATCGCATCTCGAAACGGCCGCTAATTTCAAAAGTAAAACACAATTTTTTAATTTCCCAAATTTTTTCCAACGTTCACTGCACTAGAGCTAATGCAAAAGTTTATATAGGAAGCGTAAGCGGTAGCTTATTCGAAAATAGTTTTAAGCTGGCTAGTAGAAATATCTCTTAAATTTCAAAATACTGTAGCAACTCTATAAATTATTAATTAATGATTTTATCAGCTCATATCGTTTTACAGCTCACACTAAATGGTAAATTGAATTGAATTGTTAATGTTGTCACATGTAGGTAAGCAGGCGTTGGAGTCTTACGCCATCGAATTTATTTGCAATTTATTAGTCTTATTTTCTTCTTATCTATTTTAGACACGACTTAAAATAAAGTCAAGGTTAATTCGTCTGTAGGTATGTTACTGGCTATGTGTATAACTCAGGCATTATTATGTAATACCTACCTACTTTGGCAATGTATAAAATACCTAGCGCCGCGCCGCGGTCAAACCAAGTTTGATTTTGTAAAGCCTTATTTTTTATGTTTGTGTGGTAGTTGGCAGATGAGCAGACGGATCACCTGATGGTAAGCGATTACTGCCACCCACAGACACCCCTAACATCAGTACAGTCAGAGTATTTTTGTTAAGTTGATTTTAAGTACAAAATCAAATATTTAACCGTGGGAGAGCTACGCTATGGCATGAATGGGCCGGCTCAACCGGAGTGATACCAGGGCCTCACAAAAGACCGCCGTGAGTTCGGGTACAGGAGACCCAATCGAAGGGAAAGGGGTTACAAGATCGGCAACGCCCTTGTGACTCTTCTGGTGTTGGTGGCGTCTATTGGCGGCGACAATTGCATACCATTGAGTGGTCCGTCTGTTCTTCTGCCACCTATCACATAAAAAAAAACACCGGTAGTACTATACCTCATCATCAGCAACCCAAACTCGTCCACAGCTGGACATAAGTCTCCCCTAATGCACGCTCCCGATTTTCGGCCACTTTCATCCGTCCCACACCAGCCACGCAAGTCCATTCAAGGACTTTACGGCTCCAACAGGCTGTCATTTCATCGCCTAAATGTGACCAGCCTACTGCCACTTCAGTTTGCTGATTCGGTTGGCTATGTCGGTGACTCTGATTTCCTGTCGGATTACATCATTTCTGATGCGGTCCATCAGAGATACTCCGAGCATAGCCTTCTTTGAGCGACTTTGAACCGGTGGAGTATACCTACATCATCCCATTCATTCATTCAGCAATACGTAAATGTCGTAAGTGAATCCGATAGCAGCGCCACCTCTGAACTTAGGCCTAGCTTTATTATCCATCTTTCCTGACATTTATGAAGTCGAGTTCGGATAAAGACCATTTATCAAAGCAATGCTAAATAATTTAGGATTTAATAGACATTCTGCAATCCAATCAAACACTATTGTGTAAGGTATTAGGTGGGATGGGAATACAATGTCGTATTTAGCACGCATAAAGTCTTAAATCTATGAGTAAAACGCAATTGCAAAACAAATTAATATTTCGTAGCAAGGTAAGTAGCTGCTGCACTTTAAATAGTTACCTACTAAAGATACTTTAAAGTTACATGTGACAAATTGTTTTTAACCTAGTGAACTTCACACAAGAAGTGTTTTGACGGCTGGCGAACATGAAAAATTATGTTGTTTTCTTAGAAATATATCTCTGAAGATCTCTCAGGGAACTAAAATTAACTCGAGACGATTAACTTAAACTAATGTTATCTTGCATTCTGTGCAATTCACTCCTAATTTTGATATTGCTCAATATTAACCTAGTTGACATGGACTTAGGTACGACCAATTACGTGTTAGCATTTGAAATAATTAAGGATCTAAGTTGATGTTTACGCGATAAAACGTTATTAATAATCTTGTTTAACATTTGGAATGTGCAAAATGATTATCTATAGTTTATGAGTGGTAATTAATAGATAGGTACCATATAAGGAAAAATTAGGTACAGAAATTCTAGTCTATTAAGTATAGTTTATCGTTATAATTACTACCAGCATAAATTCTAACATAATCAGTATTCAGATCTTACTTTAAAAGTAAATGGTAAAATTGACTATGTTAAATATTGTATGTAATGATTGCAAATACTGTAAGCTTAATCCCACTAAAAACACAAATGTAAAAAAGGAGAGCCAAGTTCAATACAAAAAGTATGCTAACAAACGCTTATAGATAGCTCGGAAAAGCGAAAAACTAGCGCGATGTAATCGACTCCTAGCGCTATCTATTGGTGTTTGAAACTAATGACCTGAAACAAAGTAATGGTAGGCCACTAGTAATAATATGATTGGCCACCTTAGGTTTACTTGATCGACGTCTTTCTTTGCCATACCTACGATAGGAATACTAACAGCACTTCCGAAAAACCTTTAATCTAATTGCAACATACAAATTTCAAATGTTCCACATAAAACAGTATCGCCCTAGTTCTTTTGATGGTATAGACAGCTCAGTTTTACGGCTTTTTTATGACTTGTAAAAGTGCTTTTACGGTTTCATATTTGGCCACCTTTAGGTAACTGCTCTCCGGTAGTGTTTTGTGGTTATGAGCTATAAAAAAACCCATTAAAGACATGACGACATTTTGTTCATGTTAATGACTATAAGATGGTTTCCATGAATTTATTCCTGAACTAGTTTTCATACCATGACAAGTACTTTCTTCATGATCATCATCGCACATTACGTGCATCCACTGCTGAGTATAGGCTTCTTCTCTATCACGCCACTCCGTACAGTCCCCTGCCAGCTCTCCAGTGTTTCCCTGCTACCAATAACATGGTAGGACCAATGGGCAGATGGTCTACCCACAGGATGTATCTTATTACACCACAGTACATACCTAATATGTCCTGTGGTGTATCAGGAATGATGAGATTCTCAGAAGAATGTCATTTGGGCTATCCCACAGAATTACAATCCTCAAGATGGGGTATCATATGAAAGAGCTAGAAATGCACATTGTTATAAAGGACACATTTACTTTTTACGATGCATTAATATGATTTCTCATGCAAAATGCTTTATTCATGTTATTGCATTCATATTATGAGGGCTCCGTATTAAAATGACTAAAAAATTACAGGTTACTAAAAATACACAATACTAAAAAAAAGCAACATTCCATTACTAAACTATTTATAAAAATATACATAACTATTATAGGACTCTAAGCAAGAGCACTCGATGGGGCAATCCCGACTCGCCGCCTTTTTTTTTCATTTATAAATAGTTTAAAAACCAACAACCCTAATATTTACAATAGAATTCATTCATACACGAACATAATTGTAAAATGTTCATCATATCGTCGACAAAAATACAAATTTAGGTCATTTGATATGCGCAAGCGCCGCTCCACGCAACTAGCTACTTATTTAACGAGAAAAACACCCACAAATAGATCACGACTCTCAATGAGTGCTAAACAAGATCGATAATTAGTCTAAATAATTAGGGCGCACAGATACGCTCAAAAGGCGGCGAGATCAGAGTGGCAGTTACGACATTATACTCAGTGTTGCCAACTCAATAGATAGTAAAAGTATCAGCCTACATACTGTCCCACTGCAGGGCAAATGCCTTCATAGAAATCAAATCATCGCTACTGTGATGCTACATAATTATAAGGCGTAAACACCACGATTGCCTAATAGATGATCAAGAATCCGAGCTATGTTCGAAAAATTCTCTCGACTTTTGCTTGACACGGGAATCGAACTCAGGACCCCGATATCACGGTCCGGTACTTAAACCACTAGACCAACGAGGCGTATCTGTCAGTCGGATTATTTGATGTGGCAGACGAGCAGACGAATTAGCTGATAGAAAATCAGCGCAGGGTTTTCTCTGCGGCATCACTCCGGCTGAGCTATCACATTGATACCAAAGCGTGGTGGCTCGTTAACTTTTTTTTTGGCGGCAAACGAGCAACCGGGGTTAACCTGCTGGTAAGTAATCACCGCTACCCATGAACATTTGCGAGACCAGAGAGGTCGCTGATGCGTTGCCGACCTTTTAATAAGGAGAGAAAGTTCTACGGTCAATGCAAAATTTCTGAGAAATAGACTCATGGAAAGTGCTAGGTGTAGCACTAAAGGTTTGAAGTTGGCAACATTATGCGCGTTAATTATACGTGGTGAATGGCCGAGTGGGCGTTTGATTACGATTATGCATGGGCGTGCAAAACTATGGGTTTGGACTAATACGTTTCCGAGACAGATTTGAGTCACTAGATACAAATAAGGTGCATTGCATTAAAATTTAAACCTTATAACGTCGTAAGACACAAATGCCTTTTAAAAGGCATAAAACAATTGATTTTCCATTGTGTCTGCTGTCTGGGGCCTTAAGACGTGCGTCTTGAATATTTTTTATATATGGTGTAAGTATAGGAAACTAATTTAATTTCATAAGAAATGGTTATTAAAAAAACTTTATACATATGTTATGCAACGATGACTCTTTTTCATGGTTTCATAATGGGCTTTTCTTAGAGTGGTACATTAGTGACGACATTAAAATTAAATGGCATCTCTAATAAAAAAAATATTAATGTCTTTATTAATCATCCAAAAGATTTTCTAAGTATTGTGTCTGCTGTCTGGGCCTTACTACGATAAAAGGCAATAAAAAACTCGAACAACCCATCAACAGTTCAGTCTATCTTTGCTAATAAACACTAATTCGCTAGGCAATACTTTCTAACCAGTCGACCCCTAGATAAACTGGGGCTACCAGGGTCTAACTCGGCCTAGATCTGCTGACCCCGCTCGCGACCGCAACCCGACACAAACACACCGACCATAGACCGGGAAAACTGTCATAGATAGTAGAAGATATACTGTACTGCACAAAATATAGGGTTCTTATCGTCGTAAGGCCCAGACACAATGGAAAATCAATTGTTTTATGCCTTTTAAAAGGCTTTTGGGTCTTAATTATTAACAGAATGAAAATTGTAATGATTATAATTTGAAAAGAGTAACTACTGAGTTTCTTGCTGATTCTTCTCAGGTAGAAATCAACTTTCCGAATCAGCGGTAGCTTACATAATATTTGACATTCATAAATGTTCTTTAAGGACTTAAATTGAATAAGAATATTCTATTTCTATTTCTTACATTATCTACTCCGTATCTAATATTTACATCCCTTTGACTACCTAGATGTTCTAGCAACCATTCTGAGCAACCTTCGTCTGTGACTTTGGGAGATTCATAACTTTACATAAAATACTCCTATGGGGAGTCGAAAATAATTTCGATGAATTTCGAAAAGTCGTAGAAATGAAGAACGCGTGGTTAAAGGGATGTAAATGAGAACATGAGACTTATAGTACTTTGACAATTTTGAATTATAGGAAAACGACGCTTCGGAATGGATGGACCAGAGTGATACCACGGCCTCATTTAAAACTACCATGGCCTTCACCGAGCAAATGAACCCTCATTTGCACCGGACAGGCCCAATTCGGAGGGATAGAAAAAGTTGGCACCGGTCTTGTGACTTTACTGACGTTATTTAAAAAGTTTTCGGGGGGTAACCGCATTAAATATTGTTATGCTAACATTGAAAAATTAAATTAGCACGTAGGTATCCGAACTATGAAAAGGTTATCAAATATAAAACTTACCGTCAGAATTCCACGCCATAACAAATAAGACATTTTCCAAATCACTAACACACAGTTCGTACCAAAACAATCAATATGTTAATAAAAATAGCACCGTAAATAAAACTACTTATTTAAAAAGAAAAGCATATGTACCTAAAACAAATGACAAAAAAATTCGCGCGCATCCATCATAGGTGGGCGCCTACTTTTTAAAATTGGAACAGAAGAATCATAGCACATACAGCCTAAACTAAAGTTATCCGCAATGCGTTGAAAAAAGAAAACCACAAAGTAGGACCTTATTTAGGTAAGGTAATAAACGATTAACAAAAAAAACGAACAAAATATTATTTGAATTTAGAACGCTGCTCTTTGGCACGATATAAAAGGAGTAAAAAGGTTTATCCTCGAAACTTATTGTTTTCGGAATCAATTTCTATACATCCACAGAAAGCGACAAAATAGGGTAGTTGACTAATATCGATGTAGTAAAATATATTGATACTTTACCAAAATATTGGTAAATAAGAACCAATAGCCTAAATTTCCAGTTAAAAATATAACGTCTAGCTGGTTTTGTGAGCATTCAAAGTTTCATGGGCAAGTCCATTTTTAAAGTTTATAATATTATAAAATAATTATATCATTGAACTACCCACACATTAAACACAAACTTTATTATAAAACTATGTACATAAACGAAACATTTGATATAGCTACCAAACAAAATTTGCTAGACGCGCATACAAGACACCAGCGTGTGACGTCACATGTTGGTAGCCATTTGTATAGAGCGTTTTGGGCCCGCGTAAAATATGTGCTCTTGAAGTTGTGATATCTCAGGTAATTCAAATCAGAATCAAATAATTCTTTCAACAATGTTTCTTTAATAGAAGGGTCTTTTGATTAAACACATAAAAAAAAATAGTCAAGTACCCTATTCAATCAAATTAAACTTTTTCTTTTGTTTTTTTATGTGGCATGTGGCAGACGAGCTGACGGTTCACATGATAATAAGCGATTGCCGGCGCCCATAGATATCCATAGATAGACCTGTAAGACAAGTGCGCTGCCAACCATCAACCCCACTCGACGAAAAAAAGCACAGGCGCTAGTCTTCTGTGAGGCCGTGGTATCATTTCGGTCGAGCCGGCTCATTCATGCCGAAGCGTGGCTCTCCCACGGTAAAAACCAACATTTGTTTCCGTTTAAGTATTTTTACGCTTAAAATATTTTTCAAGTAGATAAAGGTATCGATTAGTTATTAAGAGTAGTTCGATCTAAAAATAAAATGTATTAGCTCCTATCTAAAAAGGGCTTTTAATCAGAACGTTGAGTCACGTCTGAAAGTAAAATACGTCTAGAGTTATTTCCTGTATACATTAACATCTGCATATAATTCATAACTCTATAATAACTGCGAATTTAATTGAATGCTGAACTTTGTTCAACCTAATGCTAATTGTTGGAGAGCCATGCTTCGGCATGAATGGGCCGGCGCGACCGGAGTGATACCACTGCCTCACAGAAACCAGCGTGAAGCAGCTCCTGTGCTGTGTTTCGCCGAATGAGTGAGGGTACCGGAGGCCCATCGGGGGGGAAGGGGATAAAAGGTTAGCAGCGCAGTTGTTGCATGTATTCATGGGCGGCGGCAATTGCTTATCATCAGGTGATCCGCCTGCTCGTCTGCTACTCGTACCTATCACATTAAAAAAAAAACCTATAAATAAATCTTTAGTTTTATGAGTGGTTTACTAATCCATGAAGTACTTTTGAATTATTTATAATAAGATTTATGCTTTAGATAATGTAATAAAAAAACCTGAAAACTGCCTTGAAAATTATGAAAGTAATAAAGACTCTGCATAAGTATATATCTTTAAACAGAGTGTATGTGGAAACATTTCGTCTCCTACCAACCGCTCCGAACAACATAAAATGTTGTTCAATGACATTTCGAAATTCCTCGATTTTTTTTTGACTTACCACACAAAATTACCACTTTGTATGAAAAGTTTTTTTTTTGTGCAAATTTCCAAGTCATAGAACAAAATATTGTTCAGAATGGTTAGTAGAACACGTGATTATAGGTAAATGAAATCCTAATACCTAGTCCTAGGAAGTTGATCATAGGCTTAGGTAGCAACTCACCCGAAAAAACTCACCCAATTAAGATTTTTTTGCTGGTCACTGTTCTAACCTAACCTAACCAATATTTATTCGTTTAGTAGCTTAGAGCAGTCAACCAATGCTCTAAGTTTAGTAGAGTTTAGTAAAACTTGATTTTTTTTTTGGGTGATTTGCCACCTAATGTGATTACGCAACGGGGCTTCTTCTGTTAGCCGGCCGAATCGTGGTTCTCCCACGGTGGCATGCAGGTGATGTTGTTTATTATTTTTAAGTACTTTTTACTACTTTCAAAGTATAAATGCGTCATTAAGACCTGCCTGCCCTTATCAGACGTGTCTTCCCTAATTAGCCTAACACCTAGGCGTGAAGCCAGGTGTGCACAGCCTGACAGCTCACGCCGGTCAGAGGCGCCTATCTGCACCTGTCAGGATCCCTGATTGCGAGGGATCGCCTACGTATCTCCTCCTCCGGAATCTTATTACATTTCTATGATAAGATTGGTAATGAATTCTATGCGATGTTTTAATCGAAGTAAATAAGCTAATTTATCTCTGCCAATACTTAATCTTCACATCCGTGTCCTATGACATAATCGAATAGGAGTTATCGCATGTGAATAATCAGCAAGATGGCGTACTGTAGAACTGAAGTTCATCTACACGGTCATTGGTTATTTTGACGACCTATTTGGCGTAGCCGGTTGAGACGCAAGGGTCGCGGGGTCGATTCCCGCATCAAGACAAATGTTTGTTGATGAAACAGATATTTGTCTTAGGTGTTTGTAGTTCCTTCGTTGTTTCTGGTTTCCATAGTCAATGTATGTGATGTTGTCTCAATTTATTATTATTATTTTTGATGTGAGATGTCAAAATGTCACTGAACTCGAAATGTTCACAGAAATCTAGCGTCTTGTCTTTTTTGGGCTTTCTCAGCTGCTCATGCATCCACAATATAAAAAAATGATTTCACTCATGATATTAGTTTATTTTACAACAAACTTCCTTTGTCTTTCCCCAGCAAATGCATGGCATGAATAGTTGTTCTCGTTGAGATAGCGTCAGCCACTTAGCCGGTATCGCTTACCGGGCTGCGCCTGCGCATATCTCCCTCCGATACTGCTGGCCGCACTTGTACGGAGGACTAGACATAAATACGAGCGTACTATCCAAGAGAGTTGGAGAAAACTTAACAAATAAAATAATCTACACATATCCTGAATTATTTTCTAAGTGTACCTAGGCGGTGAGGGAAAACATCGTGAAAACACCCGCACGTTCTTCCAAAACGTGCAGGTTTGAAACGTGTAACCATGATTCAGTTGGACTAGTTCCCCTGTTGAAGGGTTGCGAAAGTCAGACGACAGTCGCTTCATTGTAAAAAATACAGATTCTCTAATTCAAAGATCCCGGGCTCGGAAGCGACAGCTTTGGACGTAACCGGGAACGAATTAAGATGAGAATGAGATTTCTGAACCATATCCGATCGGTATCTTTAGTAAAATAATGCTGGCGTAAGTAAGTTCAAACTTATGTTTTGAATATTTCGGATACGTCGCTAGTAGAAGAGGGAACAACCTGGAGAAACGAACGAAAAAATGTGCATAGTTAACAGCAAAAGACCAAGAGACCGAAGCCCAATAGGTACGTTTTGGTCAGACCAAATCTGCACCACGCAAAATACCTCAGTCTGTATTACCATCTACGCTAGCTGTGAAGATAGGACAAGCTGGCGAAGGATAGTTCAGGAGAATGTCATTCTTCGGGGTCACGACCCTCAGCATGGGAAGTAGGTCCAGTATAGTGAGAAAAACTACATTCCCCATGGTTAAAAAGTCCCGGGATTATATCGCCCAGGTCATCGGCTCGCCCAGTATGCGCGAGTAAGTACCGAGAATTATTGAAATAACTCAAGCATGTGGATCACGCACTAGCGCAAAGGCATAAAATCAGAATGCCTACATTGTTCAATGGGTATAATCAGTTTAGCGAGACGTACAGTCGTTTCAGCGATTATGTAGCTGTTTGCTTAACATAGATACTTGTATAACTAGTAGGTTGTACATACTCAAAGCTTCGATCATAGTTTAAACCACACCAATGAAGGCTCCATTGTCAAAATTACATTGTCACTTTCTGCTACGCACCTCATTGTGGAATCAACTTCCTGCAGCGGTATTTCCGAACCGGTACGACATTCAAATCTTCAAGAAACGAGCTATACTAAAAGGCCTATACCTTCCTAAAAGGCCGGCAACGCATCCGCACTCCTTCTCGTGTAGCTGAGGCGGTGATCACTTACCATCAGATGGCCCGCTTGCTCGTTTGCCTTCCTATATTATAAAACAAATGAGCTGCTATTTGTCATTTTGGAAATTTTAAGACCATATCCCAGGCGATAGATGATGAAAAATAGGATTTAAAGTAAAATATCATGAATGGGGTGGCTCAACCGGAGTGAATACCACGACCTCACAGAAAACGTGCTTCAACGTGAGTTTCGCCAAGTTTGTGAAGTTACCGAAGACAGAGGAGAAGGGAAGGGGAGTGCGCACTTGTGCATCCCCTTCTTCTCTACTGGAGTTGAGGATATCCGTGAGCAGCAGCCATCACTTACCATTCGGTGAACCGTCTGTTCCGTCCTCATATGCTCCTTATCACATAAATAAAACTAGTTGCGCTTGCGACTATACCCTGCGCGTGCTCAGTCCCAGGCAGCGCCCGCGGTTGATAAGCGATGGCTGAACCTGCCACAATGCGGTATCGGGCTGCGCGGGCGCTCATTCACTAGCCAGGGTTTGCCAACTTGATTTGATTCGCACAACATACATTGAATTGATTACGATCATAGAAAGCTAAGCATTATCGGAAATTAAGACCTGTTACTATGGAGCTCGACGGCATGTTCAATAATCAAAATAACTGTCATTCATTGGGATCTGTCTTTCAAATGCTTTCAGTAAGTAATTTCGCAATAATTATATTGTTCCATCTAGGTGGTTAGATGATTTAAGTACCGGGGAATCCGATCAAGTGCTTAGAGTTTAAAACTTACGGTCGGTCAGCTCATTCACAAGATCTCCGCATATGGCTTACAATGTCAAATAAAATTGCAGTTTATTGCTTACCTGAAACAAAAAATATAATATTTTAGTATAGGTAGCAAGTTAACAACAAGTTATATTTTCATCTTCATCAAATATTATAAGATATTTAGCACTAAGTACTGCTCCTATTACAACGTAGGTATAGTCTATCTATAATAATAGGTACGAACAACCACATATTAGGTAACCATAACCTGTAAAATTTCCTCAATTGGTATTCAACTGATTGAGCGCTGACAGTAAGATGAAATTCGATTGAAGACATTTTACAGTTTTGTATACTTTGATGTGTGGCTGTACCAAAACCCATCAATAAGAGGGTTTTACAATTTTAATAGCTAAGTATCTTTGTGTAAAAGGTTCGCGAACTCTGGTCAGGCGCGCGTGGTGCGATACGATCGGCGCGTGCGCACGCCGTAGCCATGACGACGAGGTTTTTGCCCGCGCGTATCAGCGATGGCCGAAAACACACCTCTTTCGTGTTACACACATTAGCGCTAATGTTTAGGTATCTATTGTTTGTTGTTTCTGGGTGTATTCAATATGATATTGCATTTTCTTTGTTGCTCGATATCCGTAAGTGTTACCTCACATGGTGGACATCAAGCGTACATTGCTGACCCCTGGAAAACCTTACTACTACATTACTTAGTTGCTTTCGGCGTCCCGGTGAATAAGTGGGAGGATCTTGCTGCTGAGCGCCTCAGCTGGAGGAAGATAGTCTCCGAAGGCATAGCCCAACACGACCAAGCCTGGTTTGACTTACTGGCATCAAAGCGCGCTAGACGTCATGCTGGAAACCCCCCATCCGTCGACACTCGTTTCGCTTGCCGCAAATGCGGACGAAACATACAATCGCGAATTGGTCTGTACAGCCACGAGCGAAGGTGTGGTGTCCCTACTTAAAATGCTACTTAAATCATCTACTAAGATGCAAAGGCCTATTATATATACGACTTTCTTGACGCGTTATGCCTATCATTGTGTCAATTAATATATTGTATGTTAAGCAAAGATTTAAATCTTTGATGTTAAGTATTTAGCGCTATGTTATATTTTACTGTTCTGGTAATTTGTGCATCTTTTTTCTTTGTTTTGTTTGTGGTCATACTACGTGGTTCGGTATTACTACAATCATGTGGCTGTACGTTCAAAATATTAAAACGAACCGTACAAATTAGTATTTTAATAGAAGATTAACATTAATAATAAAAGCTTTGCCTCTTAATTAAATCGTTTAATGAATTTTAATGGATCACGTATCTAATAAAAGTAATAAATAATTGTATATTAATTGCAGCTTGTAACTTGCACCAACGTTTATAAACGACTGTAAGAGCAATTAATTTAATTACTAATAAAATAAACCTAAGTATTGCGAAGATGAAATGCTAAGGCATTTGCAAATTTACATTTAATTTAATAATTAAATAATTATAGTTATATTGCTTAAGAACAGAGGTAGATTAAAGGTCGTGCTAGAGAGACCACACAGGAGCGAGGGAATACGAGCCCTGAGGGTTCATAGACATAATTTAGATCTGGAACACACTGGTGGCCACGTCAAGGTAAATAAGCAGAGGATGCCCATAATTAACAAGATGGACTGATAACTTATGTCTACAGAATGGTAGGAAAGACCTGGGTGAGGCTGGCACAAGGCCGGCTGTAAATGGCGAGCACAAAAGGAGGCCTATACCCTGCAGTGGGATCAAGATACAGGCTGATGATGATGACATATTTAGATACGTAAGTATTATTTATTTATTTAAACTTTATTGCACAAAAAATTGTTACAATAGGCGAACTTAATGCCCAGGGGCATTCTCTACCAGTTAACCTTTGGGTCATGCAGAAAAGACAGTGGTGCGGCGAAAAGAGTAATAGTGTAAAATAATAATATATTTAATTATAATACTAGGTACATATACATATTATATACAATAATAAAATAAATAATATATATATATATATATTATATATATATATATATTTATATATAGATACATGAGCACATGATATTCAATCAATTATGTCATATTACTTATATCAGAGAATGTTCGGAGGAAGTTAAGAAGTGTTCACGGACACTTTTCTTGAACGAATATTTGTTAAGGGAGGTTTTTATTTTGATGGGCAGTGAGTTCCAGAGCCGTATTGCCTGCATGGTGAAGGAGTTGGTGACGAACGAGGTGTGGTGTCGCGGGGTGTATAGACGAAGATTATTAGAGGAACGGAGAGTTAAGCACAATAGATACGTAGATAGATACGTAGTAAATACGTAAGTAAGTATCAAGTAAGAACGACTTCAATACGCTGAGTACGCACCTCAGAAAATCTCTATGTGCGTATTTCTAGTATTAGCTCCGCGGCGGGGTAAATCGTTGTGAGGAATCCGGCATATATATTTCGATTATTTACTGAAACGTGTAACCATAGGGCCTAAACGAACGAACGTAACAAGGAACGTGCAAATCCATACGTATACCAAAGTCTTTGGGAACGTAACAATAGCTTCTGTCATAAAAGCATGTAAGTGGGTACAGTAATGTTACTTGTTACAATATTATTTGTACTTCCACATCGTTCCATTTAGCCCCGGTACACTATAAAATGTGTACGAGTATAATGCAACAGTACGAGAGTTTAAAATCGTTTACTGCCAGAAGTATCGTCTAACTGATATTTCTGATATCTAGTGATCTTTGACATTTACTATGCAAATATCGGGTTCCCATGCATAATTAGCCTACAAATGTCAAGCGAAAGCCCGTTAATTGTAATATATAACAGAACTTTATTATTAGGTGCGACGTTAAATGAATATTAAAGATATAATAATTCGAAGTAAATTATTGCTTTGTACAGGACGGCGGACGGCGTGTCGGCTAACGTTACGGGAAAATTGCTAACAACGATGCATTTGTACACCAAAGCATAGCATTTGGTGCACATTTAAGTGACTGACTCAGTGGCGCATTGGTTATTGGGTCCCACTTTAAAGCGACGGCTGCGCTTGGGGTTCGGATCAGGCCAAAAATGTTAACCTGAGTTTTTCTCAGTGTCAGCCCGAAGTCAGGAAATTGGTGGTCTTGTTCCCACATGCCTTGGCAAGGTCCGTTGGATCCGCGCCCAATCTCTCTTCGGTCGTGTCATACTGGTGTCCCATCAAATTGAGAGGGCAAGGAAATAGAGAGTGCACCTGTTTACACACACACTTGAGCTCAAAAGATTGGCCGACGCCGAATGTCGGTTGGAGGAGGATTATTACAGGCATGCGGGCGAATCGGATACTACAGAAGATATGATCACATACGAGTATTAAACGACATTTAAAGGCAATCACATTTAGATTTATATAACTCCTAGTACACACATTATAAATCAAAATTTCTCATTCGCGTATAAGTTATCCTATTGCCACTTATGTCCCTCGCCTGCATTGCGACCATAAAACGGAAAACGAGTTAAATGGTATTAGAAGTGGCAATAAATAAACCTCAGCGCGATTTACGTGCGGAACCCCGCTGCAAAATGTCGTTGCTGGCTTGTTGGTCCCGTGTTATTTTGTAATGGTTCCACCAGGTTTGCTTGGGAATAATTGGTTAAAGTTGACTCCATACCTAAACAGGGTGTATCTGTGAACATTTATGCTGTAACTTATGTTGGTGATTCATTAAATAAATTTTAAGTACATCCTTTTAACCATGTCTTCTACCAACCATTCTGAACAAAATTTGTGCTATGACTTTTTAAAATTTGTCGAAAATTCTTTCGAGTCCCCATACAAAATGAACAAGTCACGTGACTAACTTTGTATGAAAAGTTGAATTTTCGTATGCGAAAAGTCATAGAATAAATGTTGTTCAGAATGATTAGTAGAACACGTGGTTAAAGGGATGTAAATGTTCACTTACATCCTGCATATACTCTAGCTAGTCACTAAAAAGCACACAAGCTCAAAATAGTTACTATATATAACCACGTATACTACATGCAACGCGAAAAATTTTAAAAATAATGGACAAGTGTTAATGAAATCCTACAATCCTCAATTGAAGAGGCCAAAGAAATAAGCCCCATACCGGTCTTACTGTGACATCATATTTCTATAATTAACTACGCTGGCTCCAGCTTTTTGCCATAGATTTTTTGTCAATTCGCCAAGCAGAGGCCCGAAGAACTCAAAGGTAAGTTACCGATTTGCGGTCGAAGGTTACCCACACGTTTTTGCATCGATTGAATCAAATACGAATTCGTCTTTAATATCGCGATAATTTGTGAATGATTAATCTTTATTAGGCGTTATTCGATTAATTTTAAGTTTTGATTGAAGTCGAGGTCTTTGAACTGGACGGAGATGGAAATGAGGAAAAAAGACTTGAACTGTTATGATCTTTAGGAACCTAATAGTTTTTTCCTATAATAGATTGTTAAGGTTTATTTAGTATTAAGTTCCTACAGACTTACTTCAATGACTAAGTACGAGTATTAGTAACACAACACAAGTAGCATAAGTAGTAGTACGAGTAGTCCGAGGCAAGAAAGTGTTTAGTTATGACCTTGAGTGCGCAGAAACCAATTTTGATAGAAAGTCTTCTTTTTTACAAGTGCGCAAAATAACGGTCATCACTATACTTTCGTGCCTCCAGCTATAACTGTGGAATCATCTGCCAACGATGGTGTTCCCGAGCAGATACGACCTAGTGATCTTGATGATGTCTATGGGTGGCGGTGATCACTTACCATCAGGTGAGCCGTCTGCTCGTTTGTCCACCATAATGGAAAAAATACCAGGTAGCAAAATATTTTACTGTAAAGAGCGGCACCAATGTACTTATAACCCTAACCTAACCTAATTCTAAAACTACTTACTTCTTTTTTCGGATTTCTTACTGCCCCCGTTTAGTCTTACAAGGCCCACCGGGGGGCGTTTCGCCCACTTTGGGAAAGACTTGTATATTAGAATGTCGGCGTCTTGTATACAACTCAAAGTTGCTCAAGAATTAGTTACGAACATGGCAAAATAATTAGTTTTTTTTTTTCAATCAACGCCGGCATAAAACATGACGATGATAGCATGAAATTATACTGCGATGATGGTTATTATTGCAGTTCAGTAGAAATTTCAATCAAATAAGTTTCCAAGTATGGGTACATCAGTTTTTGATTTAAAAAGGATATAATTTGTTATTTATTGAATTGATAAATAGCCAATTCATTTTTACGTAGCTACAAGTACGACTATAGGCCGATTATAATCATACGCCAAGATGACGACTCTAATAGATCAGCTATGAGTAGTTGGTAGTCTTAACATTCGTTTCATAATTACCAGAGTCCAACCAAATAACCTAGGAATAAGACAGGAGGACGTAGAAGGGTATCTTGGGCTCCAAAGGCATGGTTTTATACGTAACCGGGAATTACACGCCAAAATGACTACTCTAATGGATCAGCTATGAGCAGTCGGAAGTCTTACTCTTAACTTTCGTATCCTTAGAGGATGCACCGCGGATGCGAAACATTACGGCTTGAATGCTGCATCTCACTCTGACAAAGAGCAATTGTTCAAACACCGGCCCGCCCCGGTATTAGCTGCGCGTGAGATAGTCGGAAGTCGTTACTTGCTCATAGGGTTGCTACTATGTATGTATAACTAGCGGCCGCCCGCGACTCCGTCCGCGTGGAAAAGTAACTTTTTACCCCCCTTTCAACCCCCTTTTTGCAATAAAAAGTAGCCTATGTCCTTTCTCAGGGTCTAGATTATCTGTATACCAATGTGTTTAATTGTGGGAGAGCCATGCTTCGGCATGAATGGGCCGGCTCGACCGGAGTGATACCACTGCCTCACAGAAAACCGGCGTGAAGCAGCTCCTGTGCTGTGTTTCGCCGAGTGAGTGAGGGTACCGGAGGCCCATCGGGGGGGAAGGGGATAAAAGGTTAGCAGCGCACTTGTGACTCCACTGGTGTTGCATGTGTCCATGGGCGGCGGCAATTGCTTACCATCAGGTGATCCGCCTGCTCGTCTTCTACCTATAACATAAAAAAAAAAAAAAAAAAAATACCAAAGTTGATTTAAATCCGTTGAGTAGTTTTGGCGTGAAAGAGTAACAGACAGATAGACAGACAGACAGAGTTACTTTCGCATTTATAATATTAGTAAGTATGGATGATGAAGTCGGTTAAAACGTGATCAAAGCGGCGAGCCTTTGAAGAGGCGTATGTCCATTAGTGGACTGCAACAGGCTGACGATGATGATAAAACGTGAGTATGAACGACACGTAGTCTTTGTAACTTCTACCTAAGATTGTGCAAGTAAATGTATTTCATTACCGAGTACACAGTGCCGAGTGTTCTTTACACTATGCTCTGAAAATTTGTTCGGGACATGAGTCCCGTCGAGAGCAGAATGATCTGCTGCTTCATTTCTCCATCTCGACAACAGTTCCACCCCCATGATTTAGTGGCCATGACACAACTGTGGAATGAACCGTGGCCAGACTTGTTTTTCGGACTAATATGAACTTCAAACCTTCACGATATTTAGGTACAGACAGCACCAATCAGGTTACCACAAACTGTCAAATTTCCTCAATTGATATTCAACCTAATTTGTTTGACAGTAAGATGAGAGTCGATTGAAGAAATTTGACAGTTTTGTATACTTTGATGTTTGGCTGTACGTACGATATACACGAAATAATGTACTCCATTTGTAAAAATCGACAGGGCACTTTGTTTAATTGCACGTGTGGTATTGCAAGTGTCCATAAGCGGTGATTCAGAATACCTAAGCTATAAATTTTGGAATACCTCTAAAACCAGCAGTGTCATTCTGGATATGGACTTCAAAAAGTGCATATTGCGATACTTTTTAAATGGAAGGACGAAGGATACTAAAATTCCTTGAAAAACCATTGTAATAGTTGTCTTAGTAATGGTACATTCACATCTGTAGTACAGGTGCAGCCCTAGCGCACGTTTTAGAAGTACCGCGCGCGCATTCTAAGGAGTTCGTGCTTAGTCTAAGCAAGCGATCAATGAATAATTCCTACATAGTTGTAGTTTACGCCTCTTAGTTAACTAGCGCCTTCTTTGAATATTTGTCTTTAGGAGGCAGACGAGTAGACGGATCACCTGATGGTAAGCGATTGCCGCTGCCCATAGACATCTGCAACAGCTGTAAAGTGACAAGTGCGCTACTAACTTTTAACCCCCTTTCCCCCCGATTGAGAATCTGGTACCCTCAATCACTCGATGAAATACAGCTTACAGGCGCTACTTTACGCCGGTCTTCGATGAGGCCGTGGTATCACTCCGGTCGAGCCAGCCCATTCACGCCAAAGCATGGGACTCCCACGGTCACTCTAGGGACCGGTTGTTTCAGGGAAGGGTCGGCAAGTAAAATTAGGTGGGGTCCAGACACTAGTTTTTTTTAGCAAAGTCTAGAAAACAAAAAACATTTGATAATAATTACATTTTAATCGCCACTTAACTTGGTTTACAATTATAATATTTGGCGATCCCTACAATCCTTCAATATGTTGGCTTGGCACAGCCCTGGCGCACGTCTCGGCGCGCGCGCAGTCTAAGCGGGCGATCGCGGCGTGAATGAAGCGCGGGCGCGTAAATCATTGCGATATTGTGTAGCGGGCAAGCACTCGCAATTTTCCTGATTGCAGACTGTCTAATACCTAGTCTTATGTCCTCTTAGTGTGCTATAAATAAAGGCTAAGTTGCGACAACTGCTACTAGTTGTCATATTGACAGCAAAGGCAGGCTGCTGGCTGCACAGCTGGAACTTTGTAAACCATATTAGACCGACCGACTTGTATGAAAAAAAAAATGCTTAGTTGAATTTATTTTATGTGAATTTCCAAAAGTCATAGAACAAGTATAGTTCGTAATGGTTTGTAGAAGACGTGATTAAGGGGAAGTAAATGTTCAAAATGATAGATACACCCTGCCTTACAATCCTACTCTTGACACATAAAATATACTAAAAAATAAAAATGACATAATGCGATTCTACCACCGGAATGGGAAAGTTGTTTGTGACGAGAAGATGACAAGAAACTCGCCAGTTACTCTTTTAATCGCCAACATTTTTATAAGTAGGTAACAATGTTTTTTATCCTCATAGCACTTGGTACGAGAACATACTTGGATGGTACGAGCAGCAACTGTTCGTTCGTTCCTCGCTAATACTTTGATCCACCTATATCACCTTACTCCCCGCGGCATAAGTGCCGAGCACTAGCCTAGAACCTGCCAGACTGCGTGGGCGCACCCACGCCCCCCCCTCCCCCCTCGCCCTGTAGATAAATATTGGCCTGCATTTATCTTCCAGTATTTACTGAATAACTTGTATCGTGTAATACGAGGTTTAAGGGTTATTGTCCATTGTGATATTGGATTCTCAGGGCTCTATAATAAAAGGAAAATACTTCTAGGGTATGGTAACCCCCATTGGGAAATTATGGGAACTCTGTTAGTTCCTCAAAAAAAACCAATTTCAAGATTTTTTGACGCAGTATTGCACACCAAGTGGCTTACCTCGTCGTATAGCGATGGAAATTCGCCTTTAGGTCTCTAAATAGATAGTTAAATAAGATAGATATTATAATTATGAATAACTAGTTTTAACTTTAGTATAAGAACGCTTCGGTAGGAATAGGCCGGCTCGACCGCAGTGATACCACGGCCTCACATAAAAGTCGCCCCTGCGATGTGTTTGCATTGCTAGTTGGCCGCATTAGAGCTCTCAAAAATATAACTAGTACTTCAACTCGTGTTTATAGTCGTGAAATCTGCATATTTTCATTGTAACAATTCCTAAAAGTTACAGAGAAAGGATTTGTTAACGAACCTGCAATGCTTACATAGCCCATTTCTCTGGTGTTATCAAATAAAGCAACCACACACCTGATCAAATATTATTGAACGCAAAAACTTAATTAATAAATATCAGGATATTTTATATACAATACACCTACAATTTTCTTAGCTAACTTGTTGATACTTCAGTTATTTACAAATTATGGCGTTTACAGCGATAAAAAAAACCATGGAACTCGTTGCCATCGCATAATATATTATGTTTCTTCCGTCTACAATGTGGACTCCATCAAACAATAAAAATACGGAAAGTATTGAGTAGTTATAAAAATAGTCTGTGCAACAAAAAAAAAACGAAACTCATTTTCGCAATCAAAGTTGGCAGATTTTATCATCTGAAAGGTTTCTACAAAGACGTCTAAACATTTCTAACCAGATCTGCGCATCGTTCCCGAAATATCATTGATCAATGACCGATGGTGTTTCGATAAACAGCATGAATATCTGAGTGGTTGAACTTCAAAGGGGCCAGATAAATCTATTTATATTATAGAACTATGGATAAACAAAATTATGACGTGCAAATGGCAAAGTCAATGGTAATTAATGTGACTGTCACGTCATAATAAGGGTTATTAAAAACATAAGCGATATTTAGAAAACTAAGTAGTTTCAGCGAGTTTATTAATAACACTCGCGAGTGTTTAATACCTAATTATGTGCAGTCTCATACACTATTTAATTATTTTTTTATTTGAAAAAAAAAACACTTTTAGATAGGTACGTACAGCCACAGATCAAAGTATACAGAACTGTCAAATTTCTTCTTTGGATTTTCATCTTGCTGTCAAACACGTTAAGTTCAATATCTAGGAAGAATTTTGACAGTTTGTGTGAACCTGATGTGTGGCTGTCTGTACCTATGTTTAAATAATGTTGAATGGTTAAATCTGGTAAATTTCCTCAATTAATATTAAACATATTTTATGGTTCAATGTGTTTCCAATGAAGATGAGCATCCATTGAAGAATCTGACACAAAATATTATTTTTACACTCTAATTTGTGGTCCGGTTTTATCTGAGGCTGTGGGATACCACAGCGATACCGGAGTGATAGCTCCGGTTGACCCGGTCGGCCTAATCATGCCAAAGCGTACTCGCCCCTGGTTAGGATATATCGATTCTAAGGAATCGGTCTGACTGAAAAAGTGTATATTTTTGATGCTAGAGATGAAAAACGAGCGAGCTGAGCTAATATCAGAGAGGTCGCTGACGCGTTGCCGGCCTTTAAGAACGGAGTACGCTGTTCTCTTGCTTGAAGGAATGTGAAAAATGTAGGCACCTAGGTACAGCAATCAAAGATACAACTACAGCCCATAGCAGTAGAATGCCACGCATTGCGCTTTACCAGCGATATTTATCAAAACCTCATAGAATGTTCCGTATAAGAAAATAACGGTCAATATCCCTTATCAAATTACACAAAGACGCGATAAACTCCATCGGGCAGGCGTCCAATGCCCAAATTCCCATTGTGATGGGTCCATAAAATGCGAGATGGCTTTGGTATCGGCTGTGCTATGTCGTCATATCGGGGGGCATCTTGGTATCAGCGGAGAGGGTGACCAACTTGCCTCGTCTAGCGGGACTGTCTCGGGAATTATTTTTAACCAGAATCACGGACTCACAGGAAACTAGCGTGAGCAACGTCTGTGTTTCGCCAAGTGAGTTAGGATACCGGAGGCTTGATTGTTAGGAGGATGAGTTTAAATGTTGGCAGCGCACTTGTAACTCCATCGGTGTTACGAGTGTCCAAAATTTCTATGGATTGCGAAGGTCGAATATTATAATTACTCTAGTTTTACTATTTATTGTCCTTTTTCCTTTTTTCTCATTTCTCCACATCCTCACTAACCTTCAGTATATTATTCTGGCCAAAATTTCATTAGTAGAGTAGAGTTTTAATAATTAAATTTCAAATGCTCACTCAAATTTAATGTCTCTGAGTTAGTGGCGCTATGTGTCATTGACTTTAAAATAAACACAGACTACATATTAACAGATATAATGTACCTTATCAAAATAATGTTGCGATAAAAAATGCAAAACTATGCATACTTGAGCAATCTTATGCACAATATAGGCCTAGATAAGTTAACTTATCATCACATCTAATGACTGTAGTATCGTGAAATGTGGCTTTGCATACTACAAGTTGTAATCTGCGAGATAAGAATGCTAATATTATTAATTATTAAGTTGATTCAGATAACTAGGGAGGCTATAAAATAGTATTATGTAAAGTTGGCTTCTGTTAAACTAATGATCCGAGCCGTTTATTAGCCTTTTTACGATCGATGCCGTATTTAGAATATTAGCTTTTAAGCTCCGATTAAATTATTGTAATTTCGTCAGTAAAAATGTCAAATCTTAATAATTTTATTATATGTATAGTAGTGGCTCAGTGGATAGGCGCATGCGCCTTGCAAACGGGAGGTGGTAAATCGAATCCTAGCTTGCGCTTCAGAAAATTCTAAATTGGTAGGTTTTTTTTTGTAGAAAAACCATTTAAGGTTGCATTTGTTGTTTAAATATTATTCAAAACCAAGTTTTTTAAACTAAGTGTCCCAAAGGCACATTATATATATATTTAAGTATTATATTTGTGATCCTCTGTTGTCTGATATCTGTAACAATAGGTAATAACAAGTGTTTAAGCTACATAGCACCGATTCAGGTCAACGTGTGAGATGTGATATGAATCTATTAATTAAGTTTTCCAATAAAGATTTTTCTCCCTTCTCATTTTGCATTCATATGTCCTCAATGAGCACAAAGGGCAGAGAGCCTAGCGCAGTGGCGCACGCGCAGCAACAATGTGGAACCGTTAGCCCATTGTCTAGGGCCGATCTGACCCAATCCTAGTGACGACACGATACCCACTTGGGGACTTGAGATACGACTTTGTACCCTTTCTCTCCTGTATCCATTCGCAGAAACAGCAAGATACAACCTAAAAATGATTAGACAGCAGTTACATACAATCAAAAAGCCGTCAGCATCCCATTCCTAACTAATATCTTTACTATTTATAAAGAGATAACTTCTATAGACAACGAAAAGGGTTATAGGTAAACCGAAAACACGAAACGCTTGCGCGATGTAATTGAGCACAGCGCCATCTATTACTTCATTTCTGAATTACGTTCCCAAAGCGAAGTGAGGGCGGGCCACTAGTTTTAAATCCGAAAGTAACTCTGTCTGTCTGTTGGTTATTCTTTCACGCCAAAACTACGGAACGGATTTGAATGAAATTTGTAGTTTGAAAGATACAATTTCACGCGGACGAAGTCGCGGGTAACTAAATAAATCAAAGTGTTTTTGACACTTGTGAAAGAAAATCAATCGTTGTCCAAATATGAACTCAATCATAGTTGACTGGCCGAACTAATAACAACATCAAACAATTTGTCACTAATGAAATCACCGATCGTTTTCTAATTCCTTTAATTACATGTTCCATTAGTCATGCTTTACAGCTATAGCTCCGACATACCCTGACATAGGAGAGTGAACCTTAAAAGCTTTGGGGTTGAGTGACATTGGAGTGGCGAAATAATTCTAGAAAATAGACTGTAAGATGCTGTAAGGTACCTCTTCCGTAAATGAATAAGACACAGTGCAGATACTCTACAGTAAGGAAACTATTATATTTAAAGGTAAATTTAAAATTTGATTTATAGTAAATTGTAAAACTAGTTTGATCCAGCTTGAGATGCCAAATGTGTACGATTTACACTCCAGATAAACATTAATGAGAAAAGAAAATCATTTGTGTTTGTTCGGTGCCTGTAATTTTATCTATATTTTTTAAAAAATACCTACAATAGGTAATTAGTACGACACCAGGTCAAATCACGTGATTTTGTAAGAAGTTATTTCTTTAAATAATGTTGGATCCGTTAGCAGACATAGTTTAATAGGCTCTTGATTTAATAACATTGCTTATAATAAATAACACATACACCACTTACGGTGATGTACCTAAAAAAATCTCATGCAATTCATCGATTTCACTGTTACTTATTTTACTAGGATCAAGACCTGAGGTAATTCGAAGCAAGACGTCGAATCGATTAGACTCGCATGTCTCGATACATCGGTGGGGACATCGATGATGTAATCGACGATTGTACCATGTATCGTAATTGGGAATAGTTTATCTATTTCGAACCTTAATCCCATGGATAAAGCACATAAATTTCCATAATCCAAGCTCTTAAGGCGCATTGCTGTCGAATTAAATTCTTGATGGTTTATTTTGCTGTCATATTTAAATAGTGATTGTAATTGCGTTGATATAAATGTAGTTTAAGTAGGAAATGACGAGAATTAGATAGTTTTATGTGTCATTAAACTGACTTTTTATTTAAATAAAGATCAGGAATGGGTGTGTCCCTGATACTTATAAGTTATGAACCTGTTATGATGAATCATCATAACATAAGTGCTTTAGCTATTTTGGATCAGACGTGCAGCGTACAAGTTTAAATTTGAATGATAAGTTTATAATTTTTTTGTAATAAATAGTTAATATTCGAAGATCGATATTTAAAAACATGTTATGCGGAGTGGAATTACAGTTTTTTTTAATACTAGTGATAGTGATGATGATTGTTATACTAATGATGGGGGAATGGGGTAAGGCTTTAAACTTTAAACTTACAAATCGTAGCGCGCAGGGAACACTTCAGCCGGTAGAGAATTCCACTTATTGGACGTATGCAATAGAAATGTATTACCTACCTGTATGTTGTGTGCATTCAACTTATTATAAAACCTTGTATCTCGTAATGATCTGTTACTTTTTATTTTGGCTCGTTAATTCCGATCCTCCCTATGATTGATGTGGGTAATCAAACAGGCAGACACATTGTAGTTTTAAACGTATCCAACTGGGTTAACCTTTGGCCTCTATACTTTTACTTTTTAAGGGCTTGAACTTTAGAAACAAAAATAGGCGTAAGTTTTTTCACTAGCGATCAGTTACATTAGAAATGAAGATGTTTTAAATGTATGCGTACGAAGTTAAAACTTTCCAAGAAACAGCATTTTATTAAAATCCATGCGTAGCTGTCTCTGTATTTATGCATTATTTTTATAAGACTCAGAAACTTACTGAAATCAAGAACTGATCATAACTATAATCATAAATCTTTATCGTTTCGTTTGATGTACAATTAAAAGTTAAAAAAAATTAACTGATGAACTTTGAAAAAACAATTTTCATAAATGATAGACATTTAGGTACTACACATACCACGTCCGCATGGAAGGTGCGTATTCTTAGCCACTAAGCTAACAAACGTACCTACTAAATATGTTTTTTCGTTATTTACCGATAATGTTCGGTATGTCGAGATTGGCAGTCGTAAGTACCTAAGAGTTCACGGTATTTTATAAATCTGTAGTAAGTATTATGTAAATTCTTTATTTAAAATTCCTTAAATAACCTCTTTAGGCCGTTCCACCCTAATCTGCTTCCGAGGAGTTGGTTTCCCGTTTCACCGCTTACACCATATAAAGCTAAATTTATTCAAAACGATCTGTAGAATCAACTTTATAAATAGTGCGGCAACAATAACAATTACAACTCCTAAGCCTCAGATTTATCTCCGATCCCGATAACGTCTATTCACGGAGACGCAAAGACAGGGGAACCGGCGCGTGCGCATCTACAGATTGTATCGCGGCAATAGGCGCCGTTTATCACTCTAATATCAACTTAATGTCGGCAACGGGGGTATTAGATGCTCGGGTTTTTTTTTGGTGCGCTACGTAAAAATTTAGATAGGGTTGACAACGCCTGAGTAACCTGATTTAGGTATCTATTTTGAGTTTTGGTGTTTGTCTTACAACGTTTTCCTACCAATTCCGATATCAACGCGAAATTTGATAGATCTTCAAGAACATAAAGAAATAAATCTTTCTTAGGTAAATGAGCGCCCCAACAGTTTTTTTAAAGATAATACCTAAATAACGAAAAAAATTATAAAAAATAAAGATATAAACATAAGCGAAAATCTATATACTTATATAGATTTTCGCTTATGTTAGGTACATCATACATTCTAGACAAATCAGAAATTTAGAGTAGTTATTATCTTTGTATTCTTACAAAACTAAGTACTTAAGTTTTTAAAGTGTTTGATTCGGAGTAACATTTTTTTAATTGGTCTGTATTATGCATATATTGGAGTGATTAAAGAGACACGTTTCTTAGGAATTCGGTCGGTGACTGAGAAAAGCTTAGGTTTTTCAGTAGGCAGTTTATTTTCATATGTCTTATTTTCTAGTTGGCAACCTTAAACCCATAGATAACAAACACTATAAGACGTCCGGAAACAAGAGGGCAATTTCCATAATCCTCCTCCGAGTGCACTCGCACTAACTGTAAGAAAGCGTGCTAAGTCGAGCTTACGCTGCGCGCGCGCCGCTCACAGTCGAGACTCTGCGTGCGCGGCTCTCTAGGGCTATCTGTGTGGAAAAGTTTAGCTTCGTAGGATATTTCTTTTTTGGATTTTTTTCTTTCTGCCCCTCTAGTGAAAGAAACATGCACATACCTAGATTGAAAAATCCAAAGGTAGATAAATATATTACGTTACAGCCAGCAACAGAAGTCCCTAACCAACAGTTCGCCGTTTTAACTAAAAAACACTCACAATTAAACAGGGTGTACTTATATATGTGAATATTTACATCCCTTTAACCACGTGTTTTACCAACCATTCTGAACAACATTTATTGTTCTATGACTTTTCGAAATTCATTGAAATTTTTTCGACTCCCCATACAAAATGACCGAGTCACGTTACCGATAGTATCATACACAGATAATGTATGATATATTTTTACGTTTACGTGAAAATAACAACTTTGACAAAGTGTTGGTATGTTTCTTCTCACCTTGCCCGCCAAGGTATAACTGCTGCTGATTGTACTTGTATTTGAACCTACAAGACAATGCATCCCGTTGGAACACGGACGTCCTTATATCCACTAAGCTACAATAAACTTGCAACTTGTTACTGAAATAATATCACTGATATCCCCAAACATTGTCATTTGATATTTGTTTCGTGTCTTTTATTGGACTAATTTAACGTGATATTCATGTGACTGCTGCCATTTAAAGACACGTTTTGCTCTAATCCGAGGCAAAATTATAGTCCATTTGTTTACGTGATTATTATCATGCTCAGTGAAGGGAGCAAATTAGCGGGAGTTGACCGCTCGGGTTGCGGGTGCGCAGGTTTGTAGGCAGCGGAGGCAGAGAGTATGGAAGTACAGTAGGAAGCTATTCTGACTTAAAATAACGAATCAAATCGAATCAAATCGAATCAAATCGAATCAAATCGAATCAAATCGAATCAAATCGAATCAAATCGAATCAAATCGAATCAGATCGAATCAGATCGAATCAAATCGAATCAAATCGAATCAAATCGAATCAAATCGAATCAAATAGAATCAAATCGAATCAAATCGAATCAATACGAAAATCAAATCGAACCGAATCAAGTCAGTTATTAGAGTGATAGGCGGCCGACAAGCTGATAGATCAGCATAAGCGATTGCCGCCGCCCATAGACACCAGCAAAGTTATAAGTGCGCTGCCTTCATTTACCCTTTATCCCCCTGATTGGGTGTCCGCAACGCCGATATTTTGTGAGGCAGTGGTCTCACTCCGGCCGAGCTGGCTCATTTCCAGTAGTAATTTTCAGCTTTAATAAAATTGTAATTCGGCCTAGTTCTCACACACTACTCTGTATAAAACCTTACTAACTCTACAAACCACACTAACTGTATAAAACCTTCCCCAGACGTGCGTAGGCATTCCCTACAAACGCTAGTGTGTGTTATCCCTTCTGTCCCTGCTTCACCTGTGGCCAGTGGGCAGGGCTGAGTGACAAGTGCGACTTAATCACTTGTGAGTCTCTCGTCTCAATTTACTCAGTACTCTCATGATTGATTCGTTTCAGAAGGCCTATAACGAAACTGTTCCGTTACGAAAAAGACTTTACCTGTCTCACTTAAACACAAAAAAACTTTACCGTGGGAGAGCCACGCGTCTGCATTAATGGGCCGGCTCGAAGTGATACCACGGCCTCCCAGAGCACCGGCGTGAAGCAGCGCCTGTGCTGTGTTTTGTCGTATGAGGATAACGGAGTTGCGGAGGCCCAATCGGGGGGAAAAAAGTTAGAGGTTGGCAGCGAACTTCTGACTCCGCTGATGTGGGTGTTCATGAGCGGTGGTAATCGCTCACTAGTTGATTCATCTGCTCGTTTGCCACCTATCGCAAGAAGACAGAAAACAGAAGGGACGCACAGCATGTGAGAAAGAGACTGATATAAAGATTTATTCGTGACTTCTGGTTCGGTGCAGGGCCTTTGAACGTAAGAGAAAAGAAAACTAGGGTAAGTACCTCAGTGATGCTTTTCGATTAGGTTTTGTAATTGATTCACATGATGAGAGTTTCTTGAAGTACCTATCTACTAAAATAATCTTGCAGAAGCGTCATTTTGTGATTTAATGATTGAACCAAATGTTAATTATGATGATTGATGATATTATGCCAGGTAGTGACACGTACTATTTTGTGATTCTAATAGTGTCTTTAATCTTATATGATTAAAGAGAATACAGAACATTTGATAAAATTTACACATGTTTTGTCCCTCATTTCTCTACCCCAATGCAAATAATATAAGAATGAAATGTCAATTTTATAAAAACCTTTTTTATGCTAGAGGTCACATTTAAGGGAGAGGGTCATCTAATGGTGAGTGACTGATTACCGCCAACCATATTTTTTATACTAGTCGAGGCGGTACGAGCAATCGGGTCACCTGCTGGTAAGTAATCACCGCTGCCTATGAACATCTGCGAGATCAGAGAGGTCGCTGATGCGTTGCCGGCCTTTTAAGAAGGAGTACGCTCTTCTCTTAATAATTAATGATTGAATTCGGCATGAATGGGCCGGCTCGACCGGAGTGATACCATGGCCTCACAGAAGACCGGCGTGAAGCAGCGCCTGCGTTGTGTTTCGTCGAGTGAGTGAGGGCACCGGAGGCCCAATTGGGGAGAAAGGGGGTTAAAGGTTAGCAGTGCACTTGTGGCTCTACTGGTGTTGCAGGGAGGCGGCCATTGCTTACCATCAGGTGTTTACCACCTATCACATAAAAAATACGCCTAATTTGACCCAAACGAAAATCGGAAATATACTGCCTTTGTGTGCAACTCTGTAACCATTGTACAATTTAGGTCAACTGGGATTATAACTTAGGAATTCGCTTTCAAAACTAGTCTAAAACACACCTAAGTACACATTTCTACGCTGAACAAACACGGAAAACTAGGAGTTAAAGGTGAACTATGACACAGTACCACTGAAGACAGTGGTATATGTACAACAATACTATGCTAGTATTATGTCTGCTATTCCTCGTTGTTGAATTTTGTAACGATGGTAAACTCCTTCGGTGCTGGCCGCTATCTAAAGTCGATTTTGGAAAGAGAATCTGTCGTATTTTAAAATGTAGACAAATTCGTTCTGATTGATTCGGCGCGCAACATAAGTAATCTATTTTCTGTACTTTACTCTGGACATACAATGTACTCTGTACTCTGGACTTAGTTCGGAGTGGGTGGATCGGTTTGCCTGGCGCGTAGATTAACGAAATCTTCGATACAATGTCAGCTAGAGTCGTCCCATTTTGTGCTTTTACCCTCAACACTAGCATGGGTATCGGTCGCCCGGGGCAGAAGACTATTTTACTATATTTTCATCAATATGTAACAATAAGTATTGATACCATCATTTATTCTTCCTTTCTTTCCCCCCTTCCAGGAAGATTTAAAAGCGCCGTCCAGCGACAGCAACCCTGCACCTATTACGCTACGCTACTGCAATTACTGCATTCATCCTCTTGCTACTGGCTATATTAATACTGTGCCTATACATTAATCACGCAGTGTTGTGACCAGCCATGTTTACGGCTGTGTAATGAACAAATTTACGGCCCCGTGCCGTAATATATTTACATTATGCGACACTGAAATACTCCTGATTTGCAAGAAATTAAATTCCATCTGTTGCCTTCTCTTTTACGGCTGTTTCAGCACTTTGATAAAGTCTTGTAGAATCAATTTGGAGAAAACGTTTAATATGTATTTAGAATTCCGTTTCTTAACAAAACAAGTTTAAAACCCTTGAAAATCCCGGGCCCTTTTTTTTCAGAACCCGATATATGAACATTGTTTTCAATTTGATTTGAAATACTTGTAAGATAGTACAATTAAAATAAAGTATGTTTTTTATGAGATAGGGAGACAAACTACAATCTCATGGTAAGTGATCACCGCCGCTCATCCATGAGCTCAAGGAGTGCAGATGAGATGCCGAATTTTTAGGGAGTTTCTCACATTTCTTAAAAAAAACAATGTCGCACCGATGTACAAATACCGATGCGCGAAGCGCTAGTGGGAATCTACCTCAATAAGGAGGAGCGTACGTAGCAGATATTGAAACAGTAATCTCTTTAAGCTAGAAAACTATTCCAAGCTAAAAAGACAAGCTCAATGAACCAAACATATAAGTCAACATAATAAAATATAAAGTCACACATGATGCTACCAAACAATCTCCATGATAGGCTCATATTTTAAAATATCTTATTATCAATTATATAGAACTATGAGTAAGGAATTAACTAGAAAAATATCGTACAACTCCGTGAGAATACGGTGAAATGGCTTACCAATATCAAAGAAATATCATTAATAGCTTACCTGAAACAAAAAAATATGCCAATTAAAATACAAAACTTTACAGCGGATGTGAGTCACACAATGAACTGAGAGTATAGAGACTATGTCCAGCGTATTGTTGGCTAAATGATGATGATGATGATGATTTTTTTTATGTGATAGATGGCAGACGAGCAAACGGATTAGCTATTGTAAGCGATTGCCGCCGCCTTTAGACACCTGAAACACCAGTAGAGTCACAAAATGTGTTTCTAACCTTTAACCCCCTTTCCCCCCAATTGGGTCTCCGTAATATTTCCCCACAATTTGTTTTTAAATCATGTTATGGTGATATTAGAATTAGATCGTAGTAAAGTCATATTTCCCTACACAAGAGTCTTTTGACTACTTTTTAGGAAACCCCGGCAATTTATATTTTAAAAATTTACTTGTAATAGAAACATATTTATTTTATTTATTTATTTATATTTTTAGCGGCCTAATGTATAAGTTTAAGCCTTTGACTGCCACATTTCTAGACACAATAGAAAAAATATTGTTTGCCGGTCACCGGTGACCCCCATTGCGTTCAAAGAGTTAAGAACAGAGTTCATTACAACTAGGGCTTTTTGAGCTGCTTTGATACAAACGCAAACCTTTTTACAATTTTCCTTATAACAATATTAAAGTGCTCGGAACACTTTGTGTGTATTGAAAAACTTTACTTGCCCAGTATTTTATTTGAAACCACCTAATTATCCATAAAATACTTTTATAGTAATGAGCAGATTTTGCCAACGTTTGTTGTCCGTGAGATCTTTTATCATCGCTCGTAAAAAAATATTTATAAGCTTATAAACAGATATTGGACGTTATTGTGTCTTCGTGGCTTCCTTTATGGTAGCTAAACTTTTATGTTAGGGTACTTTAGCAGTCAGTTATTTTTGCACTCACAATTCTGCAAATGAAATCTGAGAGGATTCACAGTTTAAGTTAAGGATTGAATTACTTACTAACAATGTAAGAAGCAATTTTTTTAAAAACCTTTGATATTTTTTTTTATTCAGTTTCAATTCAATTTTACTTCAGACACATGAAATTGAAAATCCAAGTGGTCCAATCGCAAATTACCGGAGAACGTTTACGAAATTCCTCACAAATCCAATTAATACAGTAAATTACCGATACGATTTACTTTAATGGGGTCTCAATCAATTACCGAGATGTATGAAGCCCGTTATTAGCCCTCAAATTTTGTATTCGCTACGGAAGAACCGTACATTACCATGATGGCGGATATTACGGCCGAAACCTCCGGGCCTGACAGCTGACCCCGAGGTTACGGAATTAGTGCCTAGATAGGGTTACCACGGACTTAGGTATGCCATCAATAGACGTATACGGCTGGGCATAGGCCCACCCTAATGTTCTTCACACTTTTTTTTTATTGCTGAAGTAAGCAGACGAGCATGCGGCCCATCTGATGGTAAATGGTAACCGCCGCTCATAGACAACAACAATGCCGAGGCACAGTCATGCCGCTGCCTACCGTGAAAGAAGTACTAGTACTGTCTGTACGTATCAAGATAGATACGGAATTTTTATAGCCTAAAAATCGGGAATAGCGCGTCCCGATTTTCCACTGTGTTCTAACGTCCAGAAAACCAATTTGACTACACAATGAAAAAATACAAACGTTAAATTACAGGATAACTCTAATTTAATATTTGGTGCAAAAGCATTAGTGTTGGCGAAGGGACCGGTAGGTAACGACGGAACGTTGTTTTTCTACGCATTTAGTAGGTATTCCGTAGAAGTTCTCTGTCGCCTATATCCTCTTAATCAATCCAAAAGGTTTCTGAACGTTTTGAAGATTTGCCGGCCCTGAACCTAGCGGAACTGCGCCCACGCCGTCGGATGCGGTGCGATATTACAGGTACGGCACCCATCATAAGATGTATCTATCACAATACACCTCAACCCTTATCTCCCTGTAATAAGGCTGATAGTTCAACATGCTTGTCAACATTTAGCCCAACGCCGGAGGCGGTCGCTTCTCGGGCCCACGCGGAGTACTGGCTCATGAGGATTAATTCATTACAAACGACGAAACGAACCAGGTTGATCAATTGCTAACTGAGAAATTAAGATTGAAGTGACAAAGTGGTTTCTAAAGTTTACATACCCGCAGTGCGCTAGTATGGCAAGACCGGTGCCTAATCCATGCATCATTTGTGTAATAGTTTTTTTTATGTTATTCATATTCTTTATTGCACTCCATATGTTACAAAAGGTGGTAAAAAAAACAGAATAGGTAAGTAGAATATGGACCCTGTCGGTTGTTGTTACGAGCAGATAGGTAAAAGACAAGCAAAGAGAATATAACACGATGCTTGTAAGCGATTTCCACGGGCTATGGGCCCACACTGCAATATCAGTGGAATCACTAGTGCTTAAATTTTGTTTCAAATTTTTGGAACATAACTCGGGTTTATGATCAGCAGTTTGGTGATTAAGCCTAATCCCATCATAGTAGCGATTACTTGATGTCTATGGTGGAGACCTTTGCCCTGCAGTTGGGCAGTATATGGGCTAACTAACTAGAAATCAGGAGATAGTAATCTTCAGTAACCAAAGCACTCAATCTCCTGTCCTTGACAGCTTAACTAAATCATCGAATGACCAAAGCCAGTCAGTAAAGTAAGCCACGAGATCTAATCTTTAACTAAGTCATCATCGTCAAACCCACGGCCTCTTCCGTCATTACAGCTGATTAATTAATAACAGGGTCTGAAGGTATTGACCAGCCCAGAGGGCCTAATTTGAAGCGAACGTTACGGCCGTATCAGAGCTACCGCCCCTTTTACACGCGCTGTGCGCGCCTTTGTTGAAATGAGACAGGTATATTCTCATTCCTACCGGGATCCACCATTGAAAAATCCTGTGGTGCATTCTTGGTTCAAACCTACGATGAAAGAAGGCGCATTCGAAAACATCGTGATGGTACCTGCAGGTTTCGGATAGTTTCAGAAACGTGTAACCATGAATCAGTTGGTAGTGATTCCATAATTACCAGACTTCGCAAATCTTGAATCATGGTATTAAGCGTAACCCGAATTCCAAAGAGACAGTTTTGGACGCAACTGGGAATTGATAAGATGAAATAATAAAAGAACACGTTCACAAATATATTTCTGCAATTGTGGATATCCACAATGTTTTGGAATACTCGTGAAACGGGTTTCTGAAATACATTTTTGCAATCAAATTGAGCCATGAGTGTACCTACTTAGTTTTACTGTTATTTTAGATAGGATTTTTTTTCGAAAATGTTGGATTTTCTTGTTTATCTGTAGATAGAACATATGATCAGTCTTCATTTATTTTTATTCCAAGTCGTTTTTCCTATCCATATCTGCCATCTCAAGAATCAGCCACCATTACCAGTGCCTAGTATTACAGGTCTTCAATAACAAAATCACCACAATCAATAATATCTAACGGGGAGTCAGTTACTCGTAAATCAGCCGGCCTATTAGATCGCCATGCGTAGGGTTGCAGGTTTTCTGAGTAGATTTATCTAACTTTTTGGCTACTTAACGGGATGGATGAAGGCTGCTTTTCCACCAGAGCTGTGCGAGGTAGCTAAACGGTGTGCGAGGATAAAATCCACCAATAGAATCACTTCATTCCTCTCTACAAGCTGTAGAAAAGTCAAAGACTGGCCATGATGCGTTCAACGCATTTCGTTGCTGCCCTTTATCTTTCTGATCTAGTAGACGGTCATGGGCGGCGGCGATTATCTACCAACAGTTGACCCACTTGCTCGTTCGTCACAAGAATAAAAATGCAGGGGTGCTAGGTAGCACCGTAACCGTAACCGAAACTATGGGATATCCGATATAAACAACCGAGTCATCTTAGCATTATCTTCCGTATTTGCACAAAATAAATATTGACACAGAAGGCTGACTGCCCACTAAGAGCTAAAAATATGTCATGTACTCACGAATGCGCACCAACGGCCTTTTCGACCACATTAATCCTAACTTATGACATAAGATTGTCGAACTGTCGAGGTCTGTGGTAGAGGCCAGGTACATGTACTCATGCCGGGCAACAACCCTAGCATATGTCAACGAACTCTTCTAAATTCAAAATCAAGGCTAAGTCAGACTTCTGTGTCAGTCTTTATTTTGTGGTATTTTTTTATTTGTGGTCTAATTTTAACCGATGCCTGTCAACCCTAACTCCAGGGCTCCTGTTTATCCTGCAGAATACCAGCACAGCTCGCCTCGGGGGAAAAGGGATTGGGTGCTTACACGGCCTGAGTTTTACGAACTTCTAATTGGTGGTCTGGCTAATTGGAAACAGTGGATAATTGAATGCAATACGATAACTTAGCAATTAAAAAATAATTTTGCTAGCCTGTTTGTTTGCGCTAATCTCGAAACTACTGTACGGATGAGTGAAACTTTTTATTATAGAGTAGATAGTTTTAAATTTTATACTTCTGTTTGTGTGCAATAAAAAGCATATTCATTAATTCATTCAAAGAGCTGTTATACTAGGGTGTACTTACTCACAATTTATTACGATTTTTTTGGTGTTTTTTTTAGGTATAGTAGGTTGGTGGCAGACGACCGGATGGTAAGCGATTGCCGTCACTCATAGACACCTGCAACACTAGTAGAGTTACAAGTGCGCTGCCAACCTTTCCCCCAATTGGGTCCAGAGACCCAGAGAGAGAGTGAGGGTACCAGATTACCCTCACGAAACACAGCGCATGCGCCGCTTCACGCCGGTCACACATACACACATAGTTCAAATCGCAACTCAACATTTAATTATAAGAGCAGTGAACCAATGACAAGTATTGTAATGTTTACTTATGATATTTTATGTTGTATTAAATAAATAACTACCTATATAGATAAAAACATATCTTGAGCCTCAATAGCTTTGATTACCCCCACGTAGCTACACACTAGCAAACCTAAGGGCCACAGTTAATTCACCATTTACCATCAGTGGCCCTTACTCACGCCACCTCAACTTAGCACTAGATCTACCGACCACTGATTTACACACCCACTCGGCAACCGTTAGCAAGTAATTGATTCCTCGCCTAATGAATGTGATTGCCGCAGCTGCGCGTACGCAGGTCCACAGGGAAATCGGTTTGGTCAACGGTACTGCCTCGGTGACGCAGTGGGTAGAGGGTCCCATTTTAAAGCGACGATTGCACTTGGGGTCCCGGGTAGTAGGTCGTGCATTTGGAAGGGCCAAACAATTTGGCTGAAAGTAGCGAGCGCGATTAGCGGTACGGTCCAGTACCCGGCTGTGGGGTATCCGACCGCGATTGCGCTGAGCTGGACGTCACGTCACACATACACACACCACCTCGTCCCCCACATGTGGCAAAAAAATGGGGTCCCGGGTAGGGTTAAAAATTTGAATTTGTTTTTCTGTTCAGAAATTCTCAGTGTCAGCCCGAAGTCTGGAAGTTGGCGGTCTTGTACCCCTGTGCCTAGGAAAGCACTATGAAGGGTAAGGGAATAGAGTTAATTCTGCGCACACAGTTGTGCACTATAAATGCCCTGCGTCGATAGCTGATCGGTGAGATTGTTGAAATAAAGTTCTTAGCTAATACAATGGTTTGAGCGTCGGTTGAGACACCGAGACGCAAGGTTTCGATTCCCGCACGAACACAAAAGTTTATTGATGAAACAGGTGTTCATGTTGGGTTTGAGTATTTGTGGTACCTTAGGTTTTCCTGGTATTCATACCTGGTATTAATAGTCGAACCCGAGATTCTTGCGTCACAATGGAAAACCTTAGTTTGAGACCAAGAGTAAGGTAAGTTAAGAGTAAGGTATGTTTAAGTTGTCCCAATTTATTTACTTATCAACTGCTCTAGCATTTTATGCAGCAGTTGACATCATCAAGTAATTGACTCAGACTAATGAATGTCCCTGGGTACGCTCGAGTCGCATGTCCTACGCAAATTAATCCGACTAGATTTGACAAGTGTTCTGCGTCCTACACGAACATAATTAAACATCGGGACACGAGCCTGTGGGCCTAAAACGAATCGGACGTGAGAATCGGATAAGAGGATTCTGAATAGTTTTTTTGAAATTTTGTTTTTTTTTTAGCCTACGTTGTCCCACTGCTGGGAAAAGCCTCCCCCAAATGCCGCCATTGCACTCTGTTTGCAGCGGTGGTTTGCCAATTGTTGGAGAAGTGGTCCAAGTCATCACGCCATCTCTTTTTGGGCCTGCCTCTAGGACGACGTCCTGCTGGCTGCCAATGTGTAATGATTTTGGTCCACCTCTCCGGGTGCATCATGAAAATATAATACCTATATTCAATACTATTTATAACTTCTACTACTATACTCGTAATATCATAGACTTAATAGGTACCAAGTTTAGTTTGTTCTTTTGTGCCTGTCAACTTCATACTTGGATCTCTCGGTCGCTAACCATCAGGTCATCTTGATTATTCTCTATATAAAAAAAACATGTACAGAATTGACCTCTCTACAGATTTATTATAAGTATAGACAAGCGCGTTGTTATTACCCGAGTTTCTATGCTTCAAAAATACTACAAAATTTTCAGGGCGTCAGATAAATTCAATCATAGCTTAATTAAAATATTAAGTGCTAAAGTTAAGAAATATGTTGATAATTCCGATATTTATAGCAGGGTGGCCTCTACGCCGCCCGTGCCTTGCGATCTAGGTTTGGAAAAAGCTGTAAGTATCGATAATATCAAAGTTCAAGAACTATGTTTGCCAAATGTGCAATGTGCTATTGTATAAAGAAAAGTAAAGTATCAGCCAACATACTGTTCGAGTGCAAGGCAAAGACCTCCATCATAGAAATCAAGTCATCGCTACTTTGATGGGATTTGGCTTAATCACGCTTGCCTAATGCGCATTGGTTAATGTGCTATTGTAATATAGAAAATTCAATGTTTAAGAATTAATTACACTATGTGTAAGCTGTGAGTACCCAAAAACTACTGGTAATAAGACTCTACTGGTTTTACAGTTATCCATGGGCGGCGGCAATCGCTTACCATCAGGTGATCCGTCTGCTCGTCTGCTACCTATCACATAAAAAATATATTGGAATACCACTTTCAAACGTCTCTATCCAATTAAGAACAAAAATCCTAGAATACCTGTAAAAAATATCTAGTAAGCGTCAATATTAGTGACAATTTTATCGACACTGAATCCTTAGCTTCCCTTCGCGCATCTAATCAACTGATAGGCATCGGCGCGCGCGCAGCAATTATCGTCTCTTACCGCGTCCCGTCACCGCGCGTCCTTCATGCACTTTTTGTGTAAATAGTGGTTCCCGCCGCGTAGATTGACAATCTGGATCGGTTCTGAGATTGGCAATCTCAGATTGTCTAATGATGGGTTTACCCGTTCTAATCTACAGGAAGAGTATTTTATCAGCGTTCCTTATTTTCAATACAGAACATTATTTATAGTTAATTTTTGATCATAGGAAGAAGATACACCGTGAAAAAGTGTCGCGCATAATGAAGGTTCCATTTGCAAAATCACTTCGCAACACCAGCGAAATCACAAGTGCGCTGCCAACCCTTTAACCCCGTTTCCCTCTATTGGGTCTTCGGTACCCGGTCTTCTTTGATATCTCTCCAGAGTCCAGTCGAGCCGGCCCATTCATGACAAAGCGTAGCTCGCCTCGTTTATATCCGGTACTGGTATGATCCAGGTAGATTAACTGTAGGTACATACATCGACTCCAAATCCCAGTTTGCTAAAGCCTTACTAAGAATACCCGACAAATAACGTACAGCTTCATAGAACACCCCGACTGGTAATTGTACATCAAATTAATTCCAAGAGATCAATTTACTGGACATTCCGCGATCGTCCCATAAACAAGCGCGCGCGTAATGTGACGTAACGAGCACAGACAGACCTACTCGTCATGAAAGGATACGGGTCTTATTGCGATGGCAAAAAGTTTAATTTGCTGCGATTGGCGCAATCAGATTCCGGACACAGTCGGCAATCCTCGGCATCTGCCAACAGTTAGCTTAATCACTGGTTAATTTGTAATAGCGGATAGCTGCAGGGGTGCCACTGAGGTGAGCTAACCTTTTGAGGAGCAATTCTGCACTCGACATTGAATTCGAATTTAGAGATTTCATACATTCGTCCACACATATTTTTAATTTGACTTCAAACTCGAGTGCACGAGAATTGCTCCCCTGGTAAACAATTTTAGACATTTACACTGCATCAAAAATAATGGACCCTGTACGGACTATTAAAATAATAATCGCATATTTTGGTCACATCTTGAGGAACCCACAATACCATCATCTCCAGACTATCATGTTGGGAAAGATTGCTGGAAAAAGTAAAATTGAAACATATGGCAATGGACTGGCATCAAATCTACCGAACAACTTTTCAGACTTGCCATGGATAAACCACAATTTAAAGAGTTGATGGCATCTCTAGAAGAAGTTAGCATTAATGAAGTAATAATAACTCGGCTTCGTATGAGCGATAAATAATGAAAAGTGAAATTCACAATGATTTAGTTGGTCTGGTCCACCTCCCACCTGTCTGGTCAGATGGCAAGTCGCTTCATTGTAATAACCGGACTCCCAAAATCCTCAATAATAGCTTAAGCGTACCCCGGGCTCAAAAACCTCGACAGCTTTAGACGCAACAGGGGATTTCACGCTAAGATGAAAGACTATGAAGACATAAAACACATACAACCAGAAAATAGTATTCGTACGTATTAGTACGTTATTAGTAGTCGCAAACAGTAGGTAGGTACTACTTATTATTTATTTGGTGACTAAACCAAGTGATAGAAATATTAACACTTCAGGGAAGAGGGAGACAGAATTATTGGCGTCATAAAGTATAAGACTGAGCTGAGCATCCGATGTCTTGAAATTAAGCTTAGAATGTCGGGAACGTTGTAAATTGGTCTCAATGCCGTCAAATATAAATTTTAAAGAACATTATATTTAGCTACCTGTAAATAACTTGCCCAGTAACAAAACGTCTGAAAAGTATGGGGTATATTATTACATAAAATCTGAGACTTTTAATTTTATGCAGACTAGTTTTATGATGATGGCATAAGAATAACCCAAGTTTGTGACCTCGCATGCTGAACACTTACTTACTTACTTTAAACATTGGTGATTACAACTGTTACAACCTAAGTACGTACAGCCACACATCAAAGTATACTAAACTGTCAAATTTCTTCAATCGACTCTCATCTTACTGTCATACACATTAGGTTGAATACCAATTGAGGAAATTTGACAGGTTGTGGTATACTGATGTGTGGCTGACTGTACATTTATTTAGGTATTATAGTCGATTTCTCAAAATGACATTATATCGCTTTGAACACTATAGATGTATTTCGTCTATTGTACTAGCTCTTTTCAAAATTTTAATTCTGCTCTTCAGTGGAACAGTATTAATTAGGCTAATACTTTACTTTTTGTTTTAATTTTCTAACCAATTACGACATTCCTAAAAGGTCGGCAACGCATCTGTACTCCTTTGGTGTAGCTGATATCCACGGGCGGCGGCGGAAATCACTCCATCAGATGTTTGTTTGCCTCCCTATCTCAAAAAACAAAACCTAATAAATCAGTATGGTTCTGACAGATGGCCTCCAAGAAAAGATGAGAAGGGAATCACCAGCCCTACGCCTGTCCCAACCCTGCAGCATTCCTGAGGGTCCGCTGGGAAATCGAGGTTCCATGTCCACAGAAATTATGTGTTAATCAAAAGACCTCTCAATTTAAGAAACATTTCTGAAAGAATTGCTCGATTCTGATTTGAATCACCTGAGATATCACAACTTTAAGAGCACATATTTTGGGCAAGCCAAAACGCTCTATACAAAATGGCTACAGGCAAGTGACGTCACACGCCCGTATCTTGTATGCGCGTCTAGTAAATTTGTTTGGTAGCTATCAAATGTTTCGTTTAAGTAAATGGTTTCATAATAAAAGTTGGTGAAAAATGTACGGGTAGTTCAATGATATAATTATTTTTTTTAAATTTTATACTTTAAAAAATGGACTTGCCCATGAAACTTTGAATGCTAAACCCAGCTAGACTTTATATTTTTAACTGAAAATTTTGGGCCGTTGGTTCTTATTTACCAGTATTTTGGAAAAGTATAAATATTTTTACTATATCGAGATAGTCAAATACCCTATTGTTTGACAGCTAAATTGATTGCCAATTGCAGCTATTAAATTCTCAACTTTAATTTGAATTCTTTCGCAATTTGTCGAGGCTTTCAAAATAATATAAAAAGTGGACAAGTGCGAATTGGGCCCGATTATTATGAGTACAATTTATGAATCACTTTAATTTTTTTTACTTTCAATTTGATGCATATTTCCACATCGAATCAAATTTTGAGTACTTGAAACTTTGAACTTAATTGAAACTTATTTTGATGATCTTACAGGTTAAAAGGACTTTATTCGGTTATTACCTAATTATGAGGACGGCTTCGGGTTTAAAATGACTAAAATTTTACGGTGTGTAACGAAATCTTCAATTTCAAAGACGGTCTGAACAAACCGTAGTTGTGTTATTTTATGCTTGTAAAGAAAAGAGATAGTGCTAAGACAAATAGCTTTCATAATGTTTATTTGGTGCTCACCTAAATTTTCCGTGTCTCTAGCTCTAAACTCAAACACTCAATTGGCCAGACAAAGTTTAATTCAAACATTGCAAGCGAGGCAACAAAACAACGTTGGCCCTAAAATGGTACTTGTAAGAATTTGGTCACACCCACAAGAATCAGGTGTTTCGAAGGGCCGTTTATCTTTACTGCCCTTTGCATTAGAAAGTATTGTGTGCACAAACGTGCTGTTCAGACTGTCGCAATATATTATAGTGCTGTGGCTTTGATCATCGAAACCCTAGGCACAGCGTGAAAGCGTTAAAGTGTCGCAGCCAACGAAGGGTCCAGTCGCAAAAGAGCGCTATTTCGGAGAGGGTTTTTGCAAATGCAAAATCCGATAGATGGCGTTACGTTGACGTAAGGTCCAACTGAGTTTTAAAATCTTCCTTTGTAAACAATGGAAGGTACGTATACGTGACGGTGTGTGTACCTACCGACAATTACTGTTGACTCGAGTTTTGCGCAAAGCTGATTATTTCGGACAGATGGCCCCAGACGTCACTGACGGCCGTATAAGGCTTCGCAAGTCGGTATTGTAGAATTATCTGTCCATATCTGTCGTCAAATTTGTTCGCAATGTAAGCCATAAGGTGCGTACGCATACACAATGATTGGCCAACAAATCACATAATAGACGTGGCACGAGAAATATCACCACTATGGACGTCAAAGCATATTAATCTGTGTTAAAAGATCGTGTAAAGTGGAAGAGGTACCGTATGGAAGCAGACCTTTTCGGTCATCATTGTCAATCTAGTGGTTTCCTGTCCCTTCAGAGCCCAGGGTCCACTTTTTGGTATCATAGGGATATCGGTATGTTTTGGGGTGAATGACAGAAACAGACGTGCTGGAAAGAAAGAGGTAGGATTATACTGCTTTATAACTAGGTATAACGAACTCTTCGATATCAAAGACAGCTGGAGCCGAGTTTCTGAGTTTTATATAGTATTTTATGCCAGGGGGAGGACATATCAAAAACTCATGAAAAAGACGTAATAATCATAATCCATAATATTCCTCTATTGCGTAAACCCCGTTTTTTGTCCTCTTTTGTGATGCGCACGGCCAAGGAATGGAACACCCTCTGTTTGTAGGTAATAAGATAATACATAAATAGTAAATACATCAATCTAAATATCTATCAATCTAATGAAGATGATCTCTTTTAGCAGTATCCATTAACATCTACACGACTTCAAGCATTCGCCGAAAAGGTCCGAAAGCCCCGCGCGGCCAAGCTGCGCGCGCGCACGACCTCTATTCAGTATCGATTTGTTCCGATCTCGCGCACGAACCGAGCGTAGTCAAACAATCACGCCGTGTATAATAAACAAATAACTATAACAAGAGACGATTCAGAGTATTACTAGACCAAATAATCAATTGATTAGACCCCGGTATGGAACAGTTCTTGAGGAATTCTTCTCGCGAATACTGTGACGATTCCTGTATTTGTGCTTTCTAATTTTTATGTGGTAGGTGGCAGACGTTCCATTGAGGCGTAGTGACATTTTGTTAGACGGCAGTCGCTTCATTGTAATTACCAGACTTCCCAATTATTAACTGGGTTGTCTACTGTGTATGTCAGTGTATGTTTTGTTTGTTTTAGGTGATCAAAACTCAATTAATTTAAGAGAATAATCTCAGTCACAGACAAATTTCCAAAAGAACGTGTCTCTTTAATCACTTGACATTGGCAAAATTAATTGTGTCCTGAACACAATACAGGCCAATAAACAAAAAAAAAATTACCTTTCTGGGGACTTTCTCCGAAACCTTAGTCCCAACCCCAAAGGAGGTGGTCATGTCATAACAGATTCACTCCTCATTTTTACCCGTTTATCCACGCCATCGGCCGCTTTGTAGTGTAATTAATAGACGAGAAAATACCGGGATCACAGTACCAAAGCAGCGCAGGATTCCAATCCTTAAGGTCACGGGTCACTGCGCAACCTGAATGAGTCTTTAGCGTCGCGCTCGAAGAGAGAAGCACACTGATTCGGTTTACAACGTCGATTGAGACATGCCCGCTGTTCATGGTTAAGGTGCAAGTCCAATGATCGCAGACTATTTTAAAAAAATATTCTTAAAATTATGTAACCTATAGATGCAATAAAGATACTGAGTATTGTGTGTTGAAAGTAGGAATCAATAGGACGTGTGAATTATGGCTCGTGAAGTCGTCGTCGGCAATCGAATTTTGCCTAATTTTTAATACCGGACGAGCGAAGCAGTTCCGTAACGAACGACTAAACATGTCGCATTCAAACAAAAGCGCGCAGTGCCCGTGTGAAAGGGTGGGGAACTCCAGTTCTGTGATAACTCCCGCTTCAAATTATCAAATTGGTTTAATTTCTGGTCCCCAACTATGGTTCTAATGTAAGCAAGGCATCAGCCTATACACTGTATATAAAGTCATCGCTACTTTAATGGGATTAATTGTGATTAATCCCATTAAAGTAGCGATGAAGGTAAGTAATTTCTTTATTAGGTACACTTTCTAATGTTAATGTATTACAAATATAAAATACTTTATTTACAGAACGAATGTTAAGTGGGTTGACATTAAAGTTTATAAGGTATCAATTACGTCCTATTTGAAAGGTATATAGGAAAAAGTATATCAACAACGCGTCGTCGTAGGCGATCACGGAATTGTACCTTAACACCGCTACGAGTATGTAGAGCACAGTGACCTATTGTTGTGCTTTCGCCGTGATGGATCGGCTAAAACAAAAAGTCCCAACTGAATAGTTTCGATGGCGATTGGTGACATGAATGAATCGTCGCGCGCGCATGATGGATTGAGCGGAGGAATGATCAGTGGAGATCGGTATCGTTAGAGTATTAAGATACTGCACTGTACCTACATACTTTGGTCAAATGTAGGTTATATTGTTTTCCACTTTATTCATTGCGTACAACGTATGTTTTTAAAAGACAATAAAATATTGATGTTACAATTAAATCCTCACGTTTAGGTATCGAAAAGTACTTGAATTGTGTGTCTTAGAAATATGAAACATCTCCAGACTTCGTTGGGAAAAGGGACAGAAGGAAGAATCTAGAATAAACATTTGTAGTGAAAAAAGCGATCAAGTGCGGGTTAGGCTCGTCCATGAAGGGTTCCGTAGCAACAAGTATGAAAGTTGAATGAGAGGTACTTCCGGTTTACGGTTTCACCCGTTACTAAAAAAACTTTTTTTATATACTAGGGTGGCAACTAGCAAGCGGGTCACCTGCTGGTAAGTTCACCGCTGCCCATGAGCATCTGCGAAATCAGAGAGGTCGCTGATGCGTTGCCGGCCTTTTAAGAAGGAGTACGCTCGTTTCTTGAAGGTCCCTAAGTCATAGCCGTCAGGAAATACTGCCGCAGCTAACTATTCCACAAGACAAAAAATGAAAAAAAAAAACTTTTTTTTTATAATCTATACTATAATAAGAGGTAACGCCTCGGCCTGTGACTGACTGACTGACTGATCTATCAAACGCACAGCCACAAAAACTACTGGACCTAAAATCATGAAATTTGAAACATAGGTAGTACATACTATGTAGGTGCGCACTAAGAAGGGGTTTTGCGAAATTTCACCCCCTAAAGGGGTGAAAGGGGGGGTTTACGTTAGTATGAAAGTCTCTCAATTTAGATGTTAGAGATTTGAAAATTTGGATTATGGTCGATGATCAAAAATAAAAATTGACTTATTTCAGTTTTTTTTTTAAATTCAGTCTTTAAAGGGGTGAAATGGGGGTTAAAAAGGATGTATGGGAGATTTATTATTTTTAAAGCTAGAGTCTTGAAAATTGGTATTTGGGTTTTCCATACAAATTTAATGAAAGTAATTTCAGCATTTTTTTTTCTTCAGCTTACAAAGGGGTGAAAGGGGGTTAAAACGTCGTATGGAAGATTCGTCATTTTCAAAGCTAGAGCTTTGAAAATTGGTATTTGGGCTTAGCATGTATGTAATGAAAGTGAATTCGGCATTTTTTTCTTCAACCTAAAAAGGGGAGAAAGGGGTTAAAACGAAGTATTGACATTTTTGAAGCTAGAATCTTGAAAATTTGTATTTAGGCTTTGCATAAAAAAAATATAAAAGTGATTTTGGTATTGTTTTTTCTTCAATCTGTGCTTTCAGTTTCTTTATATTCAACCCCTATAGGGGTGAACGGGGGAACTGATTAAATTTGACCAAGTAAAGTTGTAGAGTTTTCAGCATTTTCTAAATCAAATCTTTTTGAGATTCCTTCATTAAGTTTTACGATCACAAAATTATCAATACCTATAAGTATCAGTAAAATTCTTTTTGCTAATTACTTTGATTGTTGTGAATTCTACTTCGTTCAAAAAATTAAAATACCGAAGCGAAGCGAGGGCGGGCCACTAGTAATAAATAAATAAATAAAATAAATAATAATAATAAATAATAATTTCTCACAACATCTCATACATTGACCTGACGCCGTATTAAGTAGCTTAAGCACTTGTGTTACAGATATCAGACAACAGACAATAAATTAATGTGGTTCACATAATAGTACATCTTTCAACATACCATAGTTCATAAAGGTAGATGGTTCTTACAGTTACGCAAAAAAATGCTATGACATACGCTCGGACGTATAGGTAGACAGACTTAACAAATCTATAAGGATTCCCTTACAAGTATTTTGCAGTCCCTCTTCCGCGTCTAGTTGCCCAGCGACAATGCATTAATAGTGATCTCATTGATAAATAGATCCTGTAAAGCTTCCCCAGGGTCAGAGCACTCCCGCACCGGTTTGCCTCCGTCGTAAATGCGCTGGTCAGTGTGCCTCAAATGTTGGAGCTACTTGTATTATTTTATACAGGGTTAAAAGAATAAATACTTTAAGAATGTAACTTTACGTAAAAACTTACGTAAAAATCGTTACATTTTTCATCACATGACTTTTTCCATAAATAATATACCTAACTTCAACACAGTTACATTATTTATGGAAAAAAATCTTCTGTACATTTTATAGGTATATTCCAAGGTTCTTTTGTAAAATTTGGAGAAATATTGGATTTGAGGACTGACACGAAAGTTATATGTCTATAAATGACCAAAATACTTTACCCGAGTGCGATTTTACCGATTACCTACCCAAGCTTTATGAAATTAAATATAATAAATAAAAATACCTTGGAGCCATGTCTTCTTCCAACTATTCTAAACAACATTTTGTTCTACGACTTTAGAGAATTCGCATAAAAAAAATCTGTTTTCAAATCCAATTGCAATAACATGTCGACAATATTGCCATATTTATTTATTTATTACTAATACTCACAAAGAAAATAGGTATTTTTGTGATATTTGGCAGAAACAAGCAAGTGAGGGTATCGGAGGTCCAATTCGGTGGAAGGGGAGTTAGCACACTGGTGATCTCATTGGTATTACAGGTATTTATGAAAGAAAACGATTAGCACGTTTAAAATTATTCTGATCCGTCCCGTAGTAAAAAATCGCAAAATCAATGGTCCGAAGTTTGGGAACCCCGTTCCTCCAGTGATTGATAAACACACGCCTCTGATTGAGACCTCCATCCAGCGATTACAGCGTTATCGAGTTGCAGTAACATGACGACAGTATTATGCAGCGACCATTAGACAGACCCCATTAGCATCCGATATTGAAATAAAAGATGCAAAGCGCTATCACGTCGGCCAGGGGCGGGTTAAGGGCAACCGAATAAGTAAAGTAACTAACTACGCTGGCGCAGTGACCCAAAGTGAGCCTTGGGCTTCGATAAGAGCCTCTGTCTAAAACAGTCCTGCATCACCTCCTGCCAGTCATCAGCGTGGAGACCGCGCAAATATTTATCAACTACATCCCTCCCGTTGGTACTCCACCTTGTAAAAAGTATCAGCCTATATACTGTCCCACTGCAGGGCAAAGGCCTCCATCATAGAAATCAAGTTATCGCTACTGTGATGGGATTAGGCTTAATCACCATGCTTACGTGTAGTAAAGTAAATTACTACGGAGCGTATGCGTATTGCGCTTTTAAAGAGGCGAAATTTGATGTTTTCTCGTGATTTTTAAATTATTTTAATTACCTACTAAAAGACAATAAAGTGACTTAAATATTTTGACAAAAAGTTTTATTATTAAAACTTGTTCTACTTAAATTATTCGCTAAAAGTTTGTTTCTGATAACAAGAATAAAAGTACAACCAAAAAAAAAGTGTCAAATTGATAATTACTTACTCAGCGGCGCAACTTTGCATAGCATTAGCTAGCATTTGATGCTGCAATAAAAGATGCAAAACGCTATCGCATCGGCCAGGAGCGGATTAAGGGCAATCGAATGCCAATTGTTAATTGGCTTTCGGCTTCCGACTTGTGAGGAATCGTCATGCATATGTAATTTTAAAGATATTGATGGAAGCTTCTAAAGTGCTAATGATTGCCTTTACGAGGTGCAAAATGTACCTAACTGATTAAAGCTTGTTATTAGAAGATTTAATTTTTACTGTTCGCCAAGTTTTATTATGCTACCTACTATCAAAAGATTATTCTGTAAATGTGTGGTTTCTTGTTCTTTATTAATAATGCTATTTATCTTCTTGCTATTGACGTATTGTATTTATGTTTTATTTTTCCACTTCACACTTTGTCTGTCTCAATTTTGAAGTTAAAGACGTGAAGGGTGTGATTTTCAAAATATTCTTAATTAAACCCCCTTAACCTACAAATTTATATTATGATCTTCCGAATAAGCTATTGTTTGGTTTTTTTTTACTTAGAATAGAATAGAATAGAAATCATTTATTGCGGTAAATGTGGTTACAATGTTGTGTGGTTGTGGTTGAACAAATACCTCCTATAAGTATGAAAGTAGAATCGTGAAGCAGCCCCTGTGCTGTGTTTCGCCGAGTGAGAGAGGGTACCGGAGGCCCACTCGGGGGGGAAGGGGATAAAAGGTTGGCAGCGCACTTGTAGCTCCACTGGTGTTGCAAGTATCCATGGGCGGCGGCAATTGCTTACCATCAGGTGATCCACCTGCTCGCCTGCTACCTATCACATAAAAAAAAAAATAGTGGTGTCGCGGATATCGGCCACCTGACGCGGAAGACTATTTTGCCGCCCCTAAGCCTAAAAACTGCCTCCCCTCCTACACCAGCGCAGTTATGTAGTGATGTAGTGGTATCGATATCACTCTCTTTTCCTCCTTAACACCCCTCAGAGGATGAAACAGAGATTACGCTACACTACACTACTAGCTAATAAGTGAAGGCAATAAACTGAATAATTATCTTGCAGTTACTTCATTGTTCGTTCTAGTTAAGGTGTATAAAAAAAGCAAAAATATAAAACAAGAACCTGCCACCCATAACTCCGTCACTGCCGCTCCAATTCTCCGCGGCTACCGGCGAGGTGTAATTCTTACGACGGCTCATTACTGCAACAGATGTATGGGAGACGTATTGTGCGGGATCTTCATCCAAGATTGATCGTCTCATTTGTATGATTGATTGGAGAAGGCCCCACCTGAGACTAGGGCTGAGATAGTCTGTCGATAGGTGTGAGCCCAAATACCGTTGAATTTTAATCGTTTAATCTCTAATCTATATCGTAACTATACACGATATTAATTATGAGGGTTTCTTATAGTCGCAAAATTTATTGTTTCTTTTTTCAAAATGTGGAAAAATTAAGACTTGATATCAAAATATCAATTTCGGACGCTGATAGAGCAAAAAAGTGATAAAAAGCTGGTATTCAGAGTAATTAAACCATATTGACGTATACGGTAAACTAACTGATTTAAGTTATTGCTATTGTTACTGAGTTAACTTATTATGTAAAAGGCTGTTTAAATTGTATATAATACCTTTTTTGAGTATTATTAACACCTGTTTTAATCACCAACTTTCAGCTTTTATATAACACTTGACATTAGTATGGGAATGTAGCAAATCAGTTAAAATTAAGAACTGTTTAACGGTTTGAAAAGTCCGCGAACTTCACCATTAGTGCCAGGGAACGATACCGATACCCAAACTACCGATAAGTGTTACAACACTATCTGAGATTACAAAGGATGGTGCATCGAAGAATTTAGGGCAATGCGCATGATGATAAGATAACTATCGTAAATTTTGCAGTTTAGTCGCACAGGTATGGCGGGGGGAGGGGGGTCAAGATTGTGGTCAAGAGGTCAGATAGTTATTAAAATTTCGCATTGCATTAATTATAATGCAATTGCATTAGCAATGCGAAGTAATTATCGTCGTAAGGCCCAGACAGCAGACACGATGGAAAATCAATTGTTTTATGCCTTTAAAAAGGCTTTTGGGTCTTACAAAGTTATGTATTGTTAAGTATTATTAAAGATGGGAACTGCACCGTGCACCGCCAGTCCGCTGTAACGCAGCCTGGCAGCAACAGCCAGCGTCATGCAGTAAGTTTTTTTTTATGTGATAGGTAGCAGACGAGCAGGTGGTGGCAGGTGGTAAGCAATTGCCGCCGCTCATGGACACTTGCAACACCAGTGGAGTTACAAGTGCGCTGCCAACCTTTTATCCCCTTCCCCCCCGGGTGGGCCTCCGGTACCCTCACTCACTCGGCGAAACACAGCACAGGGGCTGCTTCACGCCGGTTTTCTGTGAGGCAGTGGTACTCAGCCCGGTCGAGCCGGTGGTATCACTCCGGTATCTACATAATTATGTGCTTAAAAATGAACGTCGCGCTAATTCCTGTCTATAATAATAATAGTTATCTAGCGCAGAGACAAAACCAAGCGAATGAGTCAGAGGCGCGACGTTATCTGCAAATCCGTCCCCGAAACCCCGATCGGTGCGCGCGCGCAGTTTATCAGCGCTCAGACAGCGGTCTTCATGAATGGACGATATCGTCGGTGAGAGAACATCACCGTGCAAGTCAATTTTGGCAATTTTACAGGAGATGTGCAAAAAATTTAAATTATGGATTTAATCCAAATCAATAAGATAGATAGATAAACATTTATCCTAACTAATATTATAAATGCGAAAGTAACTCTGTCTGTCTGTCTGTTACTCTTTCCCGCCAAAACTACTGAACGAATTTGAATGAAATTTGGTATACAGATGATCTAGACCCTGAGAAAGAACATAGGCTACTTTTTATTGCGAAAAGGGGATTGTAAGGGGTCAAAAGGGGGGTAAAAAGTTACTTTTCCACGCGGACGAAGTCGCGGGCGGCCGCTAGTTGGCCATAAAACATAGAACATACAGCAGTTAACAAGTAAATGGAAGAACAAAGAAACATCAGGAAGAACAAAGAACAATAACGGGTTCGATACCTGGTTAATAGGTAGGGTTGTTTCACTCATGTATTCATTTCTGTGCAATAAAGAATATCTACTTATCTATTAATTCCATCTTAAAATGCCTAAGGTGTTCGCCCGAAGCGCGAAAGGTCCCGGTTTGATTACCGGTCAAGTCAAATTAGGAAACTACATTTTCTTAGTTTTCTTGGGTCTGGGTGTTCTGGGTTGACGCCCCCAGTTAATTATCATCATCTGGTACTCATAGTACAGGGGTTGCCCTAGTTTGAGACCAGGTTGATTAGTGTGATTGTCTAGCGCATTTATTCCATCTTAAAACGCAAATAAAACTGTTTCTGGTATCAACAATGAATATAACTTATAACCGCAGCCAAGCCGGGGCCCATTCATGCCGAAACTTTTAGCCACTATTGGGTCTATTAATATAATATTGACCTTCCAAATGTTTACACATACTGGTTATGCCATTAATATTTACCTACCAAATGTTTACACATATGACTATTAGCAAAATAAATGAAAAAAAAAAGAAACGTGACTCTCCCACGGTCAAATGTGTAATACGCCAAACTTCGCCTTACGCGGTGATGTTTGCCGACCGTCGATATTTGGCAACGACACGGCGGGGTCGACGGCCCGCGATAACCTGCGCGCGCGCCGCAGGACGCGCGGAAGTGCCGGCCCCGATCCCAGCTAAAGGTCGCGATCTGGATTTTGGACGGGTTGCGGTACTGACAATGCGACTATAATTTTCTTGCAATTTGCATACGGGAATGAGAGCGCATCAGAATGCATCGATCGGTGATTGGAGGCGAGTGAATTTTGATGGATGGGTATTACTGCTTTGAAATATTTATTATAAGGTTCTTTTGAGAATGCGGTGCGCGGAAGCATACGCAGTGTGGGGCTTCTTGTTTTGGATATTAGAATTATTTAAAGTGATATCTGTATCACAAGGGCTCAAGTTACTTAGTACAGAGTCAGGTCAATGTATGAGATGTTGTGTGTAAAAAAAAAGTAAGTAGGAGAGCCACGCTTCGGCATGAGTGATACCGCGACCTCACAGAAGACTGGCGTGAAGAATCGCCTGCACTGTGTTGCGCCGAGTGAGGGAGGGAAACGGAGACCCAATCGGTAAGAAAGGGGGTTAAAGGATGGCAAATAGCGCACGTGATTTCACTAGTGTTGAACATGCAAGGGGTAGCTTAGACCATGATTGAACAAAAAAGGAGACTAGCCACAATATTGAATGTAAGCTTATGGAATAAGAGTTAAGTTCATTATAATTACTTAATAGGAACTTTTATTGGGGCAAGTCAATGAATCACACACACCCCACATCAGCTCCAGAGTAAAGTTCACTCCCATTTTAAACCAATCGTGTGGCGAACACTTGAGTATGATCAGTTTCTGGTTGTCATAATAACTATTCGAGTTTAATTATATTTGTGGTATTTTTATTAAAACTGACAACTATAACATAAATACCTGTAATTTACTTTGGTATCAAGATGAGTTATGTGTATTGTTATTGAATCTAGCATCAATCTAATAAGCATCTACTATTAAGTGCGATTTGATATCAGTAACACAATCAAGAAGTATCAAAAGATTGTTTGTTGGTTGCCACCAACAATCTTTTCAAACCGAATTCTAATATAGATTAACATTTGGGTTAAGCTGATCTTCTATTCATCTCTGGCTGTCTTCAAATTTCAAAAGTAAAAGGGGCCAGTTTTATGCTAATGTTGACGTTGGAGAAAGTGAGTCTAAGTCATTTATTTCTATGAATAGTTGTAGTGTATCAATTGTTCAACGTACCGTATTTCAATCCGTACCATGTCTTGTGGTAGGGTTGGTACCGCCTGATCGCAGGCGGCGGCCGCGGCCTCCTCTGATTGGCACAGGCCGGCGCACAGCAGAGGAGGTAGTACCTCTTGTCCCTGATCTTCTCAGCTGCCTTCAAACGCTCCCTGGCCATCCTGCCAGCGCAGCGCCGAGGACTCGAACCGGCCATAGCCACGGCTACCACAGCCATCCACGTCCCCAACACACACCAACGCATCTTCGAGCTCTTTATCTATCCATCATACTTAATCACGAATGTCACTAGCGCTCCCATTGAAAATGAAATCTTTAAAAGCAATATTTTCAACTGCCATTCATCTTACAACATCACTATATTTAAGCTCTCGGTTTCTATAAGCTCCCAGTCATTTGTCTGCGTCCCACGTTTGGTTCAACTTAATAGTTGTTAATAAGTAATCGATGTTTTATACACCTCTTTGATTTGCACTGTTGTTTTCAATTACACTTTCAAATTAGGCACTCGGATTGCTACGCGTCAATCACTTTTATGGTCCCGGTAAAAAATATATTTTAGTTCTGGTTGTATTTGGGTCTATTTAGGTGTAATAGAAGCATAAAATTATACTTGCTAATAAAAAGTGTTTATTATACTTAACTAAATGCAACTGACTAATTGGTTCGGAACCTGTTGAATTACTTTTATGTTTAATTCAAATGATCGCGGAGTTAAAGTTATATATCTTTGCTAGTAGTTAAATTAACTTTTGAATTGGCATCAACTTTATGACTTTTGCAATTGGAATACACCATTCATTAAGTTTTATTTATCGTCAATATTTTATTTATTATTCTTCAATTCAATTTTCAATTTCTTTTTTTTTCACCTTTAACCTGATTCTATCAAAATCACATAAAAATGTAAAGTACACTTCACCACAAATTTTTATCGTCACATGATTTGGCAGCTCACAGCTAAGAGTCGTTTAAAGAGGAGCTTTCGTCAAGATAACTTTACGAATCGGTTCTCGATATGTTTCGTTCTCGATCGTCAAGTGCAGACGGGATCGAGTCGCGTGCGCGCTGGCCGGCCGGGCTGCGGCGACTAGTGACTGCGCCGCGGAGGCTCGGACCGAGAGTGACTTCGCTCCTGGGACTGTAAGATGCTGCTTCTGGCAGGACTGTTTGAGGAACAGTACTTACGTCGATCACTAGCTGCCTAAATGCACGGGAGTCTGAATATCGCTCATTTGACAACCCATCTGGAGGTCAAATTTGAAGTTGCCACATACTTTTTTTTTGGTTGAGCCGATAGTCAACCCAACGTATCTTGTTTTACTAATGAAGTTGCGTCGAGATGGACATTTTTTATAAGATGCACATTGCACAAGTTGATTGCCTGTATTTCGTGCAGTTAATATTTAGTGTAGATGTTTATTTGCTTGTAACGCAGCCTGAAACGTCAAGCAATAAGTACGTCTCTATGTTCATAAAAAAACATCCGTCGATTTAATACCCGTTCTAATTAATAAAGGTATAAGTATTTATTTATTAACAGACAGTGTTGGTTGGATAGTTAATTCATGTTTTTATTAATTTTTTTTTGCGTCAGGAAATTACAGTCGTGGCAGGCGCAAACAAGGTGGGCCGACGATCTGGTGAAAGTCGCGGAAATTCCTTGGATGCGGGCGGCACAGGATTGATCTGTCTTAGACAACATCGGAGGAAGGCATTGTGTAGCAGGGGACTACGGTGCGGCGACCTCCTGTGTGGCCTATTCGGTAGTATTTTCTTTCTGTTGGAACTGCTACCGGAGGGGTCCTGGTGTCCCTGGGCAACGGCGGGTAGCAATTGGCTTATCGCCATATTGCTACCGACGGCTGACAGCTGCACTTTGAGGCCCAGCTCTGTCTGGGCCGGGGCCCTGTCCGGCGCCCTGTGAGGATCTCCTCCACTTGGGCGCACCTTGACGTGGGCCCCACCGAGTGGGGCCTTCGGCGCCACCCCACATCTTTTGTGGGGGTCTGTATTGCTGGTCTGCGCTGCGTCACACAGCCAGTGGGATGCGGCAAAGGCCGGCTAACCCCACCTCTCCGCCCCGCGACCGACTGCGCAATCCAGCGTAGCCGGCCTGTGGGGCTGTCTGGTGGGGCAGTTTTTTGGAAGCCTGCAGGCACTCTCCCCACCTTGCCCTGCAGCCAGCAGGGTGGGGTTTGTGGAGAGTTCTGCAGGAGCCCATGCCCGCGACGCCCGTATCGCAATCCAGCGATGCGGGCGCCGCCCGGTTGGGGCTTTGTCGGAGGGCAGTGGGAGCTGCTCTGGGGGCTTTAAGCCCCGGGAGTCGGAAAGAGGCCGTACTGGCGTGCCTTGCTGTCCATGGGTCTGCGGTGATGAGGTCGTCCTATTTCCAGCTTTCCCCCCCGAGCCTGGATTTGCGGGAAAAGTCGCAGAGTGTTTAGTGGTATGCCCTGAACGGCCTTGATTAGCAGAGGCCCAATCCAGGGGAGAGCCCCACACTACCTGGTCGTCTCCCAGCGGCCGGTGTGCATAAGGCGGCATTCACTCTGCGTGAACAAAAAAAAAAAAAAAGGCATTGTGTAGCAGTGAGCAGCAGTGGTAATGGTAGCCTGATGGTATCCAAAAGGAGAGCTTACAATACAATTAGAACGAACCGACGGCACGGCATCGTGTCCGTTGGTTCTGCCATACTGGCCAGCGAGATGCTTCTTCATGCTTCGTTTGAAGGAGTTCATATTGTTAGATTGAGGAAGCACATGCGACAGCAATGAGTTCCATTTGTTAATGATAATGACCCACCACTTTCCCATGGTCCTTCCCTGCCTTCTTGGCATACGGACCCAATCGTGGAATTGCTAATGATAGAGTGGGACAGTATGAGCTGGTAAATTTTGTTGCCGTATAATATAGATCATCTCATCTACCTGGATAGACAGCAGCATTTTAGCCCACCGGCCGGCACGTGAGTCCACTAATTAGGCCGGTCGGATCTAGCGATCGCGTTGATAACGGATGATAAAAACGCGCGGGTGGTCGCGCACACAGCATCCGTCAGCGGCCCTTATCTCCTTGCCCTTAGAGTTCACTTTCCCACGCATCTAGCCGTGGTCGCACGCGCAGCATCCGCCAGCGGCCCTTATACCTTGCCCTTAGAGTTCACTTTCCCATGCTCCTGCGCCAGGGTTGTCGAGTCAAGTAATTATGTCGTAATTATATTGCAGGAGAGCGTTTTTTTGGCGTGAGAATTGTAAAAAAGAAAATGGAGCATCAAACGACAAATTGCACAAGAACGAATTAAGAAGATCATTCTATTTTAAGATCACTTTATTTGATTTGTATGTTATTATGATGGCAGGTCGAGCAAAGCTATGACCGAATGGTGTCATAGTAACGGCAGACGAATCCGAACAGCTCAGGACCGAGTACACTGGCGTCAGGGAAGAGAGGCCAATACTCAGCAGTGGGCACTACCAGGCTGATGATAATGATGATGATGATGTTTTATGTATGAGCTAGATGCGAGTAGCGATAAATTGATCGGAGTGGCGAACATTTTAGGAGAGGCCTATGTCCAGCTGTTGACTGCAACACGCTGATGATGATGATGATGCCATAGTATTATAAAAAAAATACAAGGACAGTGTGAATTAATATATAAAAAAAAATCCTCTTTTCGTATTAACATTGAGAACCTAAACAGCTCCTGAATTCCTGATCCTTCGTCAATTTAATTTGACCTACTATTTGGAAACCAATACCTAGCAGACTAATTACTAATTCAATTCTTATCAACACTCATAAATATAAACAGTCATCATCTTAGGTTGTCAATCCCGGTTGCGTCCAAAGCTGTCACAATGACTTTTCCTGATCACAAACTGGTTTTCAGCAAATCAAAAAAAAATTTTTTTTTATGATTTCATTTGATTGTTGTCAGCCCTGGAGGGTTCCGCGCAGATTTGCTACAACATGCAAACATGTCCCCGCGATATGTTCCGGGAACGCGACACTTCCATCAATGCGCCGTTACACTGCGCTGCGCTCGCGCACCTCGCCCGGGACATACTCGTATCAGTTCGCCAACATTGTTCAATGAATGTACACTCTTATTGACGACCTCGATGGCACAGATGACGCTCAAGTGAATTATGTACGGTGGCCTGCACATCAAGTTAATACAATCTGTCAAATTTCTTCAATCGAACCATGTTTCTTGTAACTCCACTGGTGTTGCAAGTGTCCATGGGCGGCGGCAATTGCTTACCATCAGGTGATCCGCCTGCTCGCCTGCTACCTATCACATAAAAAAAAACCTCACTTTTATGTCAAACGTGTTTGGTTCAATATCAACTGAGGAAATTGACAGATTGTAGTAACTTGATGTGCTGGCCACTGTACAGTCAATGAAGTCAAAATTCATCGAGTTACCACAACCTGCCAAATTTCCTTAATGGGGGCTACCGCGTGTGGAAAATTCGTTAGATGGCGTACGTGTAGACTGAGGTCCAACTTCAACGGCATTGATTGTTTAGTGACATTTTGACATGTCACATCAAAAACAACCATTCACCACCGCCATCTAACGGAGTTTCCACACGCGGTAGCCTCCATTGATATTCAACTTAATGTGTATGACAGTAAATGAGGGTTGATTGAAGAATTTTGACAGTTTTGTATACTTTGATGTGTGGCTGTAGATACATTACCTAGGTACATTTAAAAAGCAAAGGTCCCAATAAAAAGCTATCGGTCCCAGCGCAAATCGTCCATGTTCCTGGTGGTATAATGAAGCTGTCCCGAGATGAATGAGAATATATCTTTCGCATTCTAGCACAGGTGATACACAGAGTTTTTGAAAGAGAGGGAAACTCCGATTCGGTGTAACGTCAGGTTCGTTTTAGGCCCTCTGGAACGAGGTTCTTCATCATTATACCGACCGTTACTAAAGCTCGTAATATCGCAGCGCGTTTTCTTGCGTATGCGCTGTTTGTTACACACAATTTGTGTTATTAATTACGCATTTTAGCTTTTGATGAGCGTGAAAGTACTTTATGTTGAAACTTCTAGGAAGGCAGAATTGAGGATTGGATAATTTTATATTAGAAAAAGGAATAGTTTTTTTTTTCACTCAAAATTAGATCTATAAAGAACACTTGAATGTCAGTGTAATGAATAGTCAGGAACAGATAATCTACCTCTGGTTCGGAATGTAAATTTTAACTGATGTATTGAGTATATTCAAACGTAACTCGATTATCGATACACGATCGATAATCATTTTGCATCTCTTTAAACAATCATTCTAAACAACGTTTCTTCTTCCACTTGTGGAAATTAGAATATTTTTTCGATTCCCTTTTATAATTGAAAGTCGGTCACGTACCTACTTATCTTACGTGACTGAGTTTGTATGAAAATAATTTTAAGTGATTTTTAAGAAACTTTTTTTGTATTATGAAAAATTTTGGAATTTGCTTAAAAATATATCATGTGCAAGGCTTAATCAACAACTGATTGATTTAGCACTTTCTACCGTGCGAAGTGCATTTAAACTCTTCCTTAAGGCGTCTTAAAGACGCCCTGGATCTGTTTCGAACGGGCGGAAACTTAACTAACTTGCGCCGGAGTTAGTGAATATGTAGATTTGACAGGACTGGCTTGGATTGACTTCATCCGGGAAAAGCAGCTTTGTTTGCCAAAGCAATAATCTAACTATCTAGTTCACTGTGTGTTGGATAGCACTTTTTGTCTTTTCGTATTGTTATATTTTCTAGCTGTACCTACTAATAATGACAGCGTTGCCGTTGTTGGGATCTCTTTTTCAACCACTTTCAGTATCGAATTGTGTATTTAGATTAAATAGATGTTCATAGTTCGCAAACCTGTCTAAAATTAGACACCAACTTTAGTCGAGCCGTTGTATCATGCCCGATTTGACAATACCTTTTTTTTAATTTTGCACTTATCCTTGTTATGAGGAACACATTTCGCGAATCATAAAGAACTACTTTTAAATCATAAAGTTCTTTATGATTCGCGAAATGTGTTCCTCATAACAAGGATAAGATTTGCATTTTCGGTTACCTATAAGCCTTGTCGTTGCCTATAGAAGTTATATCTTTATAAATAAGTAGTATAGAAGATTTGAGAGACACGCTTATTTCATAAGCAATAAACTATAACAAAATCATTATTATAAAACGAAAATCCTCTCATTTATCGCCTGTTACCTTTGAAAAGAACAATAACAAGTGTACCGATTGAGCGACTCGTCCAAGCCATCGAGACGACTCGAGAATGATCGTAAAGCCGGCTCGCCCACTCTCATCCTAAACGTTTGGACGACGAGCGATCTCTTCATAGCGATGGAGCCGTTGAGAGATTTAGAATGTGGAGTTAAGGAGACTATCGACTTGAAAAAGTGATTTTTACGTGATAGGTGGTAGACGACGGATCACCAGATGGTAAGCGATTGCCGCCGCCCATAGACACCTGCAACACCAGTAGAGTCACAAGTGCGCTACCAACCTATAACCCATTTTCCCTTCAATTGAACTTCAGGTACCCTCACTCACTCGACGAAACACAGCGCAGGCGCTGCTTCACGCCGGTCTTCTGTGAGGCTGTGTGGTAACACTCCCCTGCAATGTTGCCGTAGTGCTATGTCAATAAGTTGGCAGAAATGGCAAGCAATTAAAGCAAGAATTTAATGAATTTTCATTCAAACTCTAGTAGTTTTTTCCTATGATATAGGAAGGCAAAGGAAGCAAGCGGGTCACCTAAAGGTAAATGATCACCGCCTCATAGACATCAGCTACACCAGAAGGAGTGCGGAGGCGTTGCCGGCGTTTTAGGAAGAGATTGGATCGTGTCTTAAAGATTTGAATGTCGTATCGGTTCGGAAATACCGCTGCAGGAAATTAATTGTACACTGAGGAGGACCTTGGCAGAAATTGTCAGTGGCAGTTATGGAAAGACCTCATTAGCTATAATGTCGTGGTGCTAGGCTCCGCACGACGAACCCATAACATCTTCCAAGATGGACGATGAACGAGAGTCCCAGGGGTTTTAGTCGGTAAACCCTCGCCTTCAGCGGGGGGAGTCCGACATAACCCGTCTACCCCCCGGTGGACGGGTATGCGTAGCGCATTTCTAAAAAAACCTGATTAGCTACATAAATGGATTAAAGATATAATCAGGGTGCCCCTTAAGCTAGGTTGCGTAGACTGTGCGACGGCCGGCGCGCGCGGCAGACGACACGTCGCATGCCACTCCGGCGCATCTCACAGCTAATAATACACCGCTGTAAACCATTTAGGAGTCGCGACTTTTACTCGCGCATTGTGCAATCAGCATGTGCAGGCTATAAAGAGTTTAGTACCTTAGGACAGGATTGCATCAAACAATTAAAGAATTGCCACTTCAATATTTTCTGGTGTCTGTACTCCTGGTAGACATAAAAGCAAAGCATAAACAGCTATATTTGGACATTGAAAACAATTTTATATGGTAGCAACGACGACTTGGCTATTGTTGGCTTGGTCATCTTGGATTTTATGATGTAAGTTCCGTTCGGGTTTGCAATGATCAGCAAAACTCTCCGAAACTTGGAAGTTTTCTCGCATTTTTTTCCCTCACTGCCGATTTTGAGTTGATTGAAGGAAAATTCTGGTTTACGATTTGTGACGTTTGAAAAAATCGGAAAATCCAGAAATACGTGCTCACATTTAGAATCCTACTACGAAGACTAAGAAATCTACCTAAGACACCTCCAAGGGGAGGTTAGAGGAATGCAGTCTATGGGCGTACATATGGCCTATGGGGGGCAAGTCCGTTTTTTTCATCCCCGCTTCTAACCTAGGGGGCATTTTGCCTTCACAGATTTCCTCCATCATTTAAATAACTGGGAAAGTTCTTCAACAGCTTAATATTAATAGCCACAAAAGAAAAGGCAGCTCTGACGAAACTTCGGCGCGTGCGCACGCACTCGCAATGTTTGGGCTCTGGCGAGTGTTCCGGGTCGGGTGTTTGGGTTCCGCCTAAATATGGCCGGTTTAGCTGCTGTTTACCTTCCGGGATTGGAGTTGCATAAAATAGTGCAGTTTTGTTTTCAGTTGGATGTACTTGAGAAATTGATAGGTCCGGTCAGTTTGGGTCGAGTTTGGTTCCTAGAAGACTATTTTGTACTATGTACCTACTCGATTTCGATAGTAGGTATCTAATATTTTTCATAATATACGCGTCCCTGCGGTTTCACCCACATTATAAAATGTACCTTTATAAATCGTAGGCTGTGTTTTGTTATGCTATATGTATAAGGTATGAATGTCAGTGGCAGTTATGGAAAGACCTCATTAGCTAAGATATCGTGAATCTTACAAGATGGACGATAAGGGAGAGTCCGAGGGGTTGTAGTTGGTATGCTATTATTATTGTAAAATTTCATCAAAATCCATTCATTGTGGTTTATTTTTTATAATACCAGTCAACGCTTGACCACAATCGCACCTGATAGAAAGTAACGATGAGCGAAATTGTAGGCGTTAAATAGTTCAAAATAAATAGAACAAGACTTTTCACCTATGCTGATGAGTGTACAGGAATCTTTCTACTCGTAGCTTACAACAAATGACGCGTGAAAATTGCAAATAGACAAACACCAGTGTTATTTATTGATAGAAATACTGACATAAGAATTTTACATTCGTTTTGATAGGGGATGCAACACGAAACGGAATTCACGACTGAATCTGTATCTATGTCCCTTTTACACACGCTGTTCTCTTTTGTTTGAATGCAACCGGTTTTTTCTTTCGTTACGGGACGGTTTCTTAGTAAAAAAAAATGTTAGAGACTAGTAGCTACAAACGAGCAAGCGAGCCACCTGTTGGTAAGTAATCACCGCCGCTCATAAACATCTGCGAGCTCAAACAGGTCGCTGGTGCGTTGCCGGCCAGTATAATTATTATTTAAAAGGTTGAACTAATTGGGGAAAACAGATAATGATCGTATCCAAGCGAAGACGCTATCACATTTATTTGTCGCTTTATAAAGGTGACCTTATTATTTGTTTTGTCGCTAGGCGAGACATGGCGAAATACAGCGCAGGCAACTGTGCTGCTTCACACTAGTCTTCTGTCTTCTGTAAGGCCGTGGTATCACTTCGGTCGAGCTAGCCCATTTATGCCGTCGCGTGGTACTCCCACTTTTCATGTGGCTGTAGTCATTGGGCAAAACATGATCGTATCCAAGCGAAGCTTTCCGCGTGAGGTGTGAAGCTAGGAGTCGGGCCACCGGCGCGGGCGCCACCGCCTCACTTGTTTGCTTTGTTGCCGATCAGAATAAACATACAACTTGTACACTGGCGGACAATACCTTGGAGCATGCAGAATTTGTGCATTCATTAAATATTTTAACCGGCATCAAAATAGGAAGGATCACAATTCGACTAAATGTTTTTCTACTTGGGTACATACTGTCCCACTGCGGGGCAAAGGCCTCCATCACAGAAATCAAATCATCGCTCGGGAGTAGGCTCCCACCATGTAGCGAGGCCTGCTTGGGGGTTAATGCCTAATGCTAGGTAATCCCAAAACCCGTGCTATTCGAAAAACTAACAATGGACAGATTAAGAATGTCAAAAAATGTAAATATCAAGCGGTACTTAGGTATACTTGATAATTGCATTTATTGACAACATAAAAACAGATTTGTGCTCGCATTCGAACTCAAGACCCGTTTAAAAAGCACTCCCTCTAAAAAAAAATTAGTTTAATTAACATGTTTTTTATCTTAGGCAACCAGGGAAGTGTCTTCCAGTGTACTTATTTATATCAATGTATTTAAATCAATTGATACTATTTCGTGTTGATCTGTTTGTTGCTGTTTGAGATTCCCGGTAGATGCATTTAGATGCAGTCAGCATTAACACCATTTTAATATAACACAATTTACGTTAATAGGTTAATAGGTAGGAAAGGCATACAGGAAGGCAATATTTTCTCATTACCTAAAGGCAGGTATATGTATAATACCTGACTGTATAAATTTATCTTTACGAGATGAGATAGATCAACGTCATAAAATCTAAGTAAAGGACAGGACTACCTTTATTATTGGTATGAAAATTTCTAGTCAAATACCTACTATATATTTTCTTGTGCACATTACAATAACAATTTTACCTGCTAAAAAGCGCGAGATCTAGAATGTTACGCGTTTGCCGAAAAAATGCCTGTTAAGTCAGTGTATGCAGAATTCGGCAAGGTATTCCAACGCTTAGTTACGTATCTGAAAATTCTTTGCATATCTGTATAAAAACGAAGATGCAGATGCTTCGTGCTGTTATGAGGAAGGCGTGTTGTTCAACGACGCAAAGTAATATTTTATTCCGCGATATAAGTATTTTCGGAAAATAAAAATTTCGGTAGAATATAAGATGATAGATAGAAGATGAAAGTTTTGCCGTGTCTCTACTAGGCTCCACCCTAATCCGAAATTATCCGGAACTTTTGTCAGATTAATTAACGGTTTTGGATATTTTTTATATCGGATATTTTATTGTTTCGGTTACGGTTCATCCATGGTGTAAGTATTATTACGTCCAGTTCCCAAGCTGCCTCCTCAATCTCCCGAATGTTTGTTAATGTAACCAGCGTCCTTTCTTTATGTTTCCAATCAATGTAAAACAGCAATTCGAATGCTAACAAAATTCTAATATAAACAAACAGGGCTCAATAAATTTTCGTATAAACATTATTTACACGCGTAACGCCTACGAAGCTCGGGATTAACATACGAACTAGTTCTGGGAGCAGCTCAGTAAGCCATCACTATAAATTAGACGATAGTGGTGTACCTACATCCGAAAATATCTATATTACTAACGACAATATTTGAAGGAATAGTTTTGGTAAGGTTAGGAATGGGTTTGATAGACCCTACCAAAAATTTAAACTTATTCTACCTATATATCTACTTTATAAATCAGAACTGACGATTAGTCAGTCTATACACTTCTCTCTCTCGTCACCGTCATTAGCCTGTCACAGTCCACTGCTAGACATCTAGGCCTCTCCAAATGTTCGCCACTCCGATCGTTTTGTCTCTACACGCATTCAACTCTTGCCAAACCATCTTGCACATATCGTCACTACTCCATCTGGCTTGAGAGCATCCTACATTACGTTTACCAAGACGCGGTACCTATCCACTACAGAACTTGTCAGAACTCTCCCATTTTAACAAGTTCTTCTCAGTTGCGTAGAAAGCTGTCTCTTCAAAGCCCTGGATACGCTTAACCATAATTCAGGATTTGGTAAGTCTGGTAATTACTAGAAGCGACTACCATCTAACCTTCGCAACCCTATAAAGATTGCACGTTTCAGAAACTATCCAAATTGTCATGACGTGTCTATAACCCTTTTCTGTTCACGAAAAGAGCTTAGAATCGCGGCGACACTCGTGCTACACTTAAAACGCGAAAAAAAACGCTACTTTTAACCTGCACTTAGTCTGCGCAGACAACATTACGAGCAAAAGGCTCAAACAACGTCAAAAAAATGCTCGATGGAAAAATAATACAATATCGACTACTTACTTGAACAAATATTGTCCCATCCCTACAAATTACTGGAAAACACACGTTCGCCAAGAATTTTTGCATAATTCCCGACAAATTGCCACTTCTACGATAATCCCTATACTAGACCAATTCCGCCATGACCGTCATAATATCACAGAGCCTATGATTTGTTAGCGATAATGCGTGACGGAGTGGCGTAAACAATTTGATCATGTACACTGCCGCTTTTCCGGGATGTTTACAGTGTAGTGGTGGGTTAAAGACAGGGATGTATGGTCGGAGATGTGGCGTGCCGGGGGGGTTGTCCGCTGCGGTGGGTCGTGAATTAAAGCTGGGAGCTTTTACACTGCACGACACACTTGTTTTAAAAATAATTTCTCAGTCCTATACCTCTACTCGTAGTTATCACTCCTGTCCAGGAGATACAGATGGAAATAAAGTGATGCACAACCGAGCATGCGAGTCTGTTTGGTAAGTAATCACCATTGTTCAAGAATACCGCAAGTTCAAAGAGGTCGCTGATGCGTTGCCGGCCTTTTTAAAAGGAGTACGTACGCTCCTCTCTAGAAAGTCCCTAAGTCTTAGCCGTTGGGAAATGTTTGTATGAAAAGTCAAGTCATTTTTCATGCTAATTCTCAAAAGTCATCGAACAATAATGTTGTTCTTACTACGACGATTTAATAATAACTAATGTTGAATATTAATCGCAAAAATATTGAAAATATTTCCAGTTCTGTAGATAGATAGATATTTTTTATTACAAACAACCTTTAGGTACAGGAAAGAAAACAGCAGGTTCTAGTTAAATATATTATAGCAGTCTAGGTTCCAGTTGCGGGTTACTTTCGTATGGTTTACAAAGAAATGTAAGTCTTCACCCATTATTAAACCCGTACGGTGTAAACATTCCCTGTGCGCACGCGCATGAACATAGCGCAAATTGCGCGCCGTGTCCCGCGGTCTGCGCCGCGGGTGTCGATCCTGCGTGTTTACCCGATGCGCGGAAAGTGCATGTTGCGCGCGCATAAACATTACCAGCGCATGTTGAAAAACTCTAGCCGGGGGTTTGCTAGTAACTCTTTGTTAAACTGATTTTAAAATAATAGATAGTTATAAGTAAGAATTCATGTTTTATTTTGTTACTATGTAATGGTGATGATGATGATATGACCAATCGGTTGAAATAAATGTTTTTTATTTATTATTTTATAAGTAATTCTTTTACGAGTATATAGGTACATTACCAGGCCAGGAGACGTAAATTCCCTTAGTTTGACTGGCTAGGTCGCATTGAGAGGTTGGCATCAGATCGAGGCGCCAATAAGGCATATATTCTACTAGCGGCCGCCCGCGACTCCGTCCGCGTGGAAAAGTAACTTTTTACCCCCCTTTAAACCCCTTACAACCCCCTTTTCGCAATAAAAAGTAGCCTATGTCCTTTCTCAGGGTCTAGATTATCTGTATACCAAATTTCATTTAAATCCGTTGAGTAGTTTTGGCGTGAAAGAGTAGCAGACAGACAGACAGACAGAGTTACTTTCGCATTTATAATATTAGTATGGAAGTATGGATGTAAAGATGGTACTTTTTATGTGCTAGTTGTCAAACAAGAAGACGGATCACTTGATAGTAAGCGACTGCGGCCGCACACAGACAACTGCAATACCAGTAGAGTAACAAGTGTGCTGCCAACCTTTAAAACCAACCAACGTTTTGTAAAAAATAAAATAAGAGCAAAAACCTTTTATTGAAATACCCAAAAAAGATAAAAAATGATAATAAAAGCTTGTCGCGAGGTTTGCATAAGTTTAAAAGCTAATCTAACTAACCAATTATCCATGGTCCTTCCTACCGTCCTGGCATAAGGACTCTTGATCCTACAAGACCTAAACGACCTTTAGCGTCAAGTTGCTGAAGGCTGAGTAGGCCATATCTGAGGATCGTGGAGTAAGGTTCCGTACCACTGCCCCACGATCCTCTGCCACTTAAGGACGATGAGGGAGAGTCCCAGGAGTTTTAGTCGGTATACCCCCGCCTTCTGCGGGGGGGAGTCCGACATAACCCATCCGTTTGCAGACGGATGGGTATGCGTAACGCATTTCTCCTGGGTCAACAAAAAAAAAATGCCATATCTGAGAAGCCATATTGGTAATGATTGGATTCGAATCGAAAAATGTTACTATTATCGATTGAACGAATAGTGAGTGAATTTGTTTTGGACCATCTGGTCTGGTTCACTCATATCGTATGTATTTTTTTTTTTTTTATAGGATAGGGGGCAGACGAGCATACGGATCACCTGATGTTAAGCGATTACCGTCGCCCATGAACACCATGTATGCCGTACAGCTAGTACCTATGCGATAATCTGGTCCTGCCAAAACGTTTGGGTCTTGTTAGAAGCAGTACTTCGGCTTGTACTTTGTTTGTAGGTCATTAAAAAATATCTTAACAAAAGTAACCTCAAAAAATAATCTTATACTTAATATCCTTCAACGAATGAGACGATATTCAATGAACGGCCGTGCGTGACCGATAAAAAATTATGACATTTATGCCCATAAATTGCACTACGTGAGCATTTATGTCATTAATGCCTTACAACTGTTATTATAATACAATTTTCAATTTAAAAATATCTCCCGCCGTAAAAAAAGATGGCGGCTAATAACAATCTAGTTACAAAAGGTGTAATCATGACTCTTAAAATGCAATTTTATGAAAAAGACCATGAGATAATTCGCTGTAATTTGACATGAAAATGGTGATTTGGAACGCGAAGTAAATGATTTAGTTGTAATTGATGCAGTGAGATAGAAAAAGAATAGTGGCTACAGACAAAGTTGAAGTATAATAATTATACCTAACCTGTTAAGATGGTGCTTCGATTAATTTTATAAGCCATGTTATGACTAGTAACTGGTTTAGCATGAGAAAAATCCGCAATATGGCGATATTCTGTAGGTATCCTCGTGGTTAAGGTACTAATAAATAAAATTTTACTAACTGGCCTCTTCTGGTTCTTCATAAGTAATGAACAATATAGTAGGTCATTGTAGGTTACTCGTAAAATATAGTTTCAGAATTTTTTATACACAGAATTGCATAGTAAAATACAAAAAAGAAATGGTTACTGTGATGAAATCGGACTTAATAAGTTTTTTTTTTTGTTGTTTTGAAAGTTTCGAAAAGTAAACCTTTTTATGATACCAATTTTCAAATAGATTTATCATTTTATTTTATTCGTAAGAATGTCTCCAAGCTACGTGAGAACACGAGGATTTTAAATCAACGCTAAGTAAGTAAATCTAAATCTATTTTAACGAAACCGCTAAAATAGTTAGAAATAGTGCCATCTGCCGTCACTTTCAAGCTACAGCTCACAAAAACAGCCATTCACGATGCGCATGCGCAAGCGCACTAGCCTGCGTGGCATACGTTTGTTGTACTCTTACATACATAGGCCTTAACGTTTGTAGCAGATGTTTTAAACAGAATAAATTCAGATGTTTTAAATTATACGGTATGATTTATAACTGCAGCTTTGGCTACAAATTCGTATGTTACGTTTTAGAGTCACAACACACAAAAAAACAGAAACAGCGCCATCTACCTCCTTACAGCAATAGCTTACCCAAACAGCCAATCACAGCGCGTCGGGTGCGCATGGACGCTCGCCTGTCAGTAAGTCGCAAAGTTGTTACATACACAGACCTCAACATCTGTAGCAGATATTTGAAGCAGCATCTACATGGCTATAAATTCCTTTGCAATCTTGTAGTCACAAAAATTCGAAACAGCGCCATCTACCGCCTTACAGCTACAACTCACCCAAGCAGCCGGTCACGTCGAGCGCGTAGTGGTCGGGCAGGCACGCGTCGCAGGCGGGCGGCGCCGCGCCGGCTGCGCACGCGCACTCGCCCGTCAGCGCGTCGCACGCGTTGTTCACAGCCGCCGTGCCGCACCGGCAGAGGGCGCACCCGGTCGCTACGCCTGGGAAGATAAAGAATGAGATGGATTTTTTATGTGATAGGTAGCAGACAAGCAGACGGTGTACCGTATGGTTAGCGATTGCCGCTGCCCATAGACACCTGCAACACCAGTAGGATCACAAGTGCGCTACCAACTTTTTATACCCTTTCCCCCCAACTGGGCCTCCGGTACCCTCACTCACTCGACGGACACACACCTACGACTATTTACAGCAGCTCTATCTATCTACTCACATTAGTGTCACTAATGTAGGCCCATAATATAGGTCTACCTATAACAGACATGTTATAGGTAGACCTATATTATGGGCAATAGGGGAAGACAGACCTCAAGCTCCCACCCTTGGTCGGACGTCGCCGAGTAGATTTTTTTATGTTATAGATGGCAGACGAGCGGACGGATCACCTTATGGTAAGCGATTGAAGTAAGGACACCCACTTTTAGAGTACAAATGCGCTGTATCCTTTGAAATCCGCCTTTTCACCAGATTGAGCCTTTGGTACCCTCAAACACTCGACGAAACTCCGCATAGATGCAGTTTCATGCCGGTGTTCTGTGAGGCCGTGGTATCATTCCGGTCGAGCTTGCCCAAGGTCGCTAGGCTAAAATCGAAAGTAAAACCAAAGACCTCAAGTCAGGATTTGTTAGCTGTAATTTCATGTTACTATTCACAATGACCCCCGGTGTAGCCATAAGGGCACTGAGTGAGCCCACCCACCTCAATCACGGTTATGTAATCTTACCTCCATGTCCCTCAGCGCAGACGTCGCAAGCGCGTCCAGCCCAGCCCTCGCGGCATGCGCACGCGCCGGTGCGCGCGTCGCACGCCGCCGCCAGCGCGCCCGCGCCGCACGCGCACGCCACGCACGTCGCGCCCGCGCCTACTGTGGTGTTGTTGTTTAGGCCGAACCAGAAGCCTTCCTGTAGAATAGGTTCAAATTTAGTTTGATAAGGATTTTTATTTGGGATACTGTAAAAAGTAAGTCAAGAAAAGTAGGTTTTTATGGTAATTTGTCGATTCGCCGCCCTTAGACACCTGCAATACAAGTAGTCACAAGTGCGCTGCCAACCTATTACCCCTTTTTTCCCCAATTGGGCCTCCGCTCCGGTGTCCTCACTCACTCGACGAAACACAGCGCAGGGGCTGTTGTAGACTGGTCTTTTGTGAGGACGTGGTCTGGTCCGGCTCCGATCGAATCGGCCCATTCGTGCCAAAGCGTGGCTCTCCTACGTTCATTAAATTAATGGCAGAGGCAGACCCCCCGCCCATCAACCTACACTTACGCACATTGGTATTACTTACTTCGCACTGGTCGCATCTCGCACCCTCGGTATGAGCGGGGCACGTCAGACATAGGCCGGTGTCGGGGTGACATGGAGACCCGCCACAAGCACAGGGCTCGCAACTGCTCCCTGGGGTGGTTGGAGACCCCCAATAGCCAAAGTCGCAACTGTAACAAACATTAATTTATAAAATTTTATTCCAAAGACTTGTCCAATTTTATTCCAAAGACTTATCCAATGGCGCATTTGGTAGTGACCACAGACTAAGGAGAAGATACTGTTATGTACTGACCTTGCCTCTTTAGACCTCGGCAACATATTCGAAATTCAAAATATCTGTAGGCTGTCAAACTACTAATAACAGTGCTATTGGGATCACTTGTTCAAAAGCTTTCAGTATGGAGTTTTTCTTTATCTTATCTTTCTAGTCGAGATTATATCGATGGTCTGGTCGCTTTTAACATGATAGATGATTTCAATGAAGGAGGTCATTGCCCTGTGGGATGTACGTGGTGATACTTTTCTTTTTTTAGGCGCCAGATGAGCAGATGGAGTAGCTGATGTTATTCAATTGCCGCCACCCATGGACACCCACAACGCCAGTGAGATAGGGAAGGCGCAACTTCACGCCGGTTTTCTGTGTTACCAAGGTATTACTCCGGTCAGTGCCGGACCGGCGTGGCTCTTCCACGGTCGCTCGGCCAAGTCAAAACCAATACTAAAGACCTCAAGATAGGATTTGGTACCTATAATTTCCACTTTTCCACTTACTGTTCACAATGATCTCCGTGTAAGCCATCAGGACACTGAGTGCAAACGAACTCGTCGCCCTCGGCGCTCGCCAAGCGCACAGTTCGGGCTGAAGTTGTTAGACGGCAAGTACAGTGGACATGCGCAAGGCTTGCACGCACCCTGTCAAAGAAATCAGGATTAAAAATCCGGCTCGAAGGACCTAAACTAGAAAATTATTCTCAAAAGTATTACTTTGAATAGTGATGAGTAAGTATGTATTATATACAACGCTAAATTTTAAGTCGTTTTAGTCTGTGATAGTATCAGACGTTAAACTATCGATAGTACCGGACGTTAAATTATCGATAACGGTGTATGTGAAGTCGTACCTGTACTGGATTTCCGTAATGGCCTGGCAAGCACCGCTCACAATGTGGTCCCGTTGTGTTATGCTGGCATTCACCACATGGCCCATCCACTGTAGGAAAAAAAAGTATGTTTAATTGTAGGGAGAGCCATGCTTCGGCATGAATGGGCCGGCTCGACCGGAGCCTCACAGAATACCGGCGTGAAGCAGGTCCTGTGCTGTGTTTCGCCGAGTGAGTGAGGGTACCGGAGGCCCATCGGGGGGGAACGGGATAATCCAGCGTCAACAAAAAATGGGTAACGTTATGCATATACCTGTTGTACAAGTAGCGTGTCCATTGCACGAGCACGGCACGCACTCGAAGCGCGGCGTCGCGCCCGGCGCGTGCGGCACGCGCAGGTGGTCCCACGCGCAGCGCGAGCACCACCGCCCGCTGTACCCCGCGGGGCACGCGCATGTCTCACGGACCACTAGGCTCGACTCTGGTGCGCTGCGGATTTCCGCTCCTTCTAAACGCACCTGAGGACAAAACTCTCTATCAACTCTCGTACAGACTCGCATCTTAAACTATTCGGATACATCTCAAGGCGTAAACGACTCTTCGACGACTTGTGTTGCAGGTGTTTATGGGCGGTGGCAATCGCTTATTATCAGGTGATCCGTCTGCTCGTTTGCCACCTATCACATAAAAAAAGACTCCATTAAGCGTATCACTGTCCAAGGTGAAATAGATGACACTAGAAAGAAAGAAAAGAAAATACATTTATTACTCTGGACACCACAACACATATACTACACTAGGCCTTGCGGACGGTCACCGATCCGATGGACCGATCAGGTGAAGAAAATCGTGGGTGGATCATTGCATGAGTGTTCCAGAGTGTCCGCTAATAGAGACAGATGGCGCTACATCGGCCACACCAGAAAATACTGGCACATGTTGATCACAACCACTCTGGTAAGAGTGATACGACTGAGAAGAGGACAAGTCAGTCATAAAAATGTTTGAGAAAAACTCAAGTTAAGGACCGTGTGTGTTTTGGTGGATGAACCTTAGCTTTAGAACGTGCTTTTAACATCACTTTTAAAATATAAGATTCCTCACCTCATCCTGATCAAAATGAAAATGCGCCCTCAGCATCACAGCCTTCAGATCCATCAACACGTCCATCAGCTCTGTTCTTGTGACCTGGCTCTGTGGCCTCCTCTCCGAAGGTGTACCAGTTTCCTTCTAAGCAGCGGAGCTGATATTACCACCTGTCCTGGTTGTTCGTGACTAGTGTTAGCGTGGGCCAACTTTGTTCCATCTGGAATGTAGTACTCAACTATAACTTCCAATGTTCGATCATAAATCCCTAGAGACACAATTTACTACGAATGGCGTTTGAAAAAGTGATTCTGACAGCGCTGTCATTAGTAGTTAAAGCTATAGATATTTTAAATTCCGAAAATGCCAACTAGCGCTACAAGTGAATGAAGCCTTCATTGACGTCAACACTTATTATACGTATTCACGCTGTATCTAAACCTAGGTACCTACCCTAAAAGATTTGCAAATAGCCAATTGCTTTTTTCTTTCACTAGATTTTTAATTCGCTATCCTTTGTAAATAAACAGAGTTAAAACTGAATAAAATTACTGAAGTAAAAGTAATAAAATTGTATGGGTAAATAATGTTGTTTCTCAAACACCACGTTGGGCGCCAATTCCAGAATTGGCGCCCAACGCGGTACTGCCTAAGATTAATTGCAGTTATTTCATCACTATTTGAACAGCATCTCAAGTAACAGATGTACACTATGTTTACCTGAGGCCACTAGAATCACATCAGGTCCAACGGTGGGGTTTCCCCCCGTGTCTCCGCGGACAACTCCCCAAAACATATCGGCTCGCACCTCTCCTCCATAAGCTGCTAGCTGCTCACCAGTCCAGGCGTGTGTCACCCAGTAGTACAACTCCCAACCTTCTACCTGAAAAAAAAAATCACCTGATGGTAAGCGATTACCGTCACATCAATACCAGAAGAGTCACAATAATAACGACATTGATAAGTAATGGATCGTATACGTGCGTGTACTTAAATTACCGTACACGCATGGAAAATACGCTAATTTGAAAACATTCTGGTGGTTAGCGATTGTTACCGCCCTTAGGCATTCGTAACAACTTCGACCGGAGTGATACCACTGCCTCACAGAAAACCGGCGTGAAGCAGCACCTGTGCTGGATTTCGCCGAGTGAGTGAGGGCACCGGAGGCCCACCCGGAGGGGGGAGGGGATAAAAGGTTGGCAGCGCACTTGTGACTCCACTGGTGCTGCAGGTGTCCATGGGCGGTGGCTATTGCTTACCATCAGGTAATCCGCCTGCTCGTTTGCTACCTATCACATAAAAAAACAAGGCTGATAACTTTCAAACCTTCATCTCTAACCTTTGACCCTCAGTCGGCCAAACACAGCGCATGCGCTGCTTCCGGATTTGCCATGTTATTATCAGGTTCACCATTAGGATCTCACCTCATAACTGCTGAGGAATGGCTTTCCTTGGTCATCTATTGAAGGCTCCACGGTTTCGTTGCCGAAAGAATCACTAATCAGCCATGCTTCTCCCATGGGTAACATAACCTGGAAAAATATTAATTCCTTTTGAAAACTCAATCTCATGTATTTATATAATTCAACATTAAGTATAATTATTGATGTACAGTATCAAATTTCAAGAACAATCTGGCATCGCAGATTAGGACTATTTCAGAAAAAAATTGGAAAAGAAGGTTTAAAGTTTTTTTATTAGGAAAAATTGGAAGTTTTTTTTTATTAGGTACATACAAAAAACATTTTTATTGCGCATAGAAATTACTTTACATGCCAGTTACGATATTAACAATATTTTAGATTTTTTTACTGTATCGCTAAGATAAGTAGAAGTGATATTTATCAGAATTATTTATACTTAAAGAATACTTGCAGGTTTTACACACAAAAAAATCATCAAAATTTTTTTTTTTTTAAGGTTTTTAGCTATGAAAATGGCATTATTGTATAGCCAGGAATCCAAAATGGTAATATTCTAAGAAAACTAGTAATCGCTTTGGCTGCTCAGTATCTATATACGGGGTAGATCAATGTAGATACATATGAATTTACTTGTTTGTTGATACTTGTTAGTTGATAACATATATGGGGACGCAATTGCTGAAGCTTCAATCGCTTCGAGCCGAAGATCGATCAAAGTGACTATGATTTTATGTCTAATATGGAGGGGACTGTAGGAGTAGTAGGAGGCTGATGATGATAGACTTATTTACATCTCTCGTAGGTTCCCAAGTGCCCTCGGGCGAAGCTGCGCAGGAGTCGGTGATGTGCGAGCAGTAGCACGGCGCGCAGCCGGTCGGAAGGTCCGCGCTCAGCCCAAAGTGCCCGAGTGCGCACGCGTCACAGCGCTCTCCTACTACGTGCACCTGAAACATAGTCGAACACATTATCACAATGTGAATATAATACTTACATAATTATGTAATTCCTACCGATATTTCGGCTATGGCAGCCAATATCAGCCAAGAACGCATTACAAGTGCATAATAATTTTGAATTAATAAAAAATAAAATTAAATAAAAAATAAGTATGTAAGCAGATCAGCACTGCAGTGGTTACTACTGGCTGCTGCAACTGCTGTTAGCCACAAACCACAATGTCATGTCCTATTATAATTTTGTTGTTTTTTGTTCTTCCATTTTCTTGTTTACTGTTGTATGTTCATGTTTTATGGCCAATAAATGTTTATCTATCTATCTATAAGATAATGTATAGGTAGATTATCTGTTCCCTTACCCTCATATTTAGATAGAACACCAGTGTGATAAGACTGAGGAGGGGGTCATACGCAAGAACTATAAGCCATGCTATAAGTAGATAGATATAGGTCTTACCTGGCACTTATAGACGTCGTCACCGTCATTTGTTACAGGTAAAAAGCCTAGTGATGGAGTAATCTCGGGATGCATTGCGATTGCGAGGCGAGGACGACAGATGTACGCGCACTCTCGCCCCCCGGTCAGACCATGGAACTGTGCGCACGTCTACCTACAGTTTATACCCCACGCTTTTCATTCACCACCTCGTGGATCAAGAAACGTAGGCCACTAAGCTTGACAAGTAAGTATAGATCTCACCTTGCACTCACACACGTCATCACACACGCGTGCAGGGTCCACTATTCCACGTGGATCGCATTTGCAGGCTGGCGTGGTCGGGGCCTGGCAGCCAGGGAACACCGCGCCAGGATCCTCGCACGCGTCGCACAGGGAGCCTGTGAAGCCCTGGTTGCAGTTGCAGGTTATGCGGTGGTGTCTTTTGTCCCATTTGCATGTGCCTGGAATGCGGGAGATGGGTAATTGAGTCAAGCTAGCAGATATCTTATTACCTTCATGATATATGAGTAGATTGTTGGCTAAAGATTTTGTTTTTCTAAAATTATTTTCAAGAATTTTCAATGGCTCACTGGAACTGGTTCCTCAATTTGAGGATTGCACATTTTTTTTTAAATAAACTATAGGCCAATTGACCACAATCGCATCTGATTAGGTCTAGGATGGTACACGTTTGCCTAGAAGATGTCTGATATCTTAGATCAATGTTTAGCCACAGGATCTGAGACGATAAAATCTGCTGGGCTAGTAGGTTGGGATCCCACTTCAGAAATAAAAAAAAATAAATCACAGTATACTGAACTTATTGTAATAGGTACTTCTTTATACTTAGAAGGTACTAACCATCAGAACCTTCTGGGTCACAATTGCACGGCAAGCAGGGTCCATCAGGCAAGCTATTGTAAAATCCAGTCAAACAGCGATCGCACAGTGGACCGGCTCGGTTTTCCTGTAAAAAAGTCAAGATATAAGTTAGTAATCCGATGAGCCGTCTGTTCCTTTGTCCACAATTATAATAAAAAAATGGACTTGAATACTTACCGTACAGTTTACACACAGAATGGCGCCGGAGTGGTCGTATGCGCACGCGCCGCGGTCGCCGCACGCGCACTCCTCGCACTCCTTGCGCGTACAGTGCGTGCCGCACGTTCCGTGTTGACAATCGCACTTGGCACCCTGAAAAATATGTTTTTTTTTGTTCTTGATTTAACTGATACCAAATGATCCCCTAAAACCGCTGATGCGCTAAGTAGAGACAGCGTGCGCGCTGTATCACAGAAGATGAGACTGATGAGAGTACCCCTTATGAAGACACCTACTGATTGCTTGTTGGCAGTGTCTTGCCTGCTACCTACCGTCCTTATTAGTCTACGTGGCTGAATCGTAAGCAAGAAGAACTCCCTGATAAAGCCAATAAAGGGCCCCTTATGAGGATGCCAACTGTTACTATTATAGGTATTGTCTCACCTGCTGGCTAACGTCACACTGGTCGGCGTGGCCGTGGCATAAGCAACGAGCAGCTAAAGTCAGCGCGCGTACAGTATAATACTGGTGGCGTGCAGGAGACGGGTGCACGCCACGAAAGGATACGCGCACGCGCCGAGCAGCCACACCTTCGCCCAGGCCTATGTGCATCTGTGGAGCAATAATACAGATAATTTAAGTAGGTAAAATCATGGAACTTTGACGCGGGTATCAGGCCACCAAATTTTCTTTTCTGTGCTGCAGCCAGAGAAATATAATAGATAAACAACTATATAAGCTAGTTTTTTGAGAAATATGTTGACGAATGTGTAAGATCGCAGTAGTTACAAATACATGTAGTCTTAGTTGTGCCTAAAGGTATCGTCTCAGAACCATTTATGGAACATCTTCTAAGGTGAAGTAGTACTGGATGAACCCTGTCTTTGAACCCTGATCCATAAGATGGTGGTCTATTGTTATGGTGAAGCTATGTGCATACATGGTCATCCTCTACAATATCAAGACATACTATACGGCCCATAAGTAAGTATACGCCACTGCCATATGATAGTAATTTTACTCCACTTTTAAATACGATTATGGGCGCTACAACCCATCCACAATAAACACTTCTGTAACTACTTGACTGTAAATGTCATAATAATCTAACTTAACATTTACTCAAATGTATGACGTAATCGTATTGTAATAGGTATTATCAACCGATAACAACCACTCACCTCCCCGTTTTCAAGAGGCTTCTGACTCACGAACTGAGTGGAACAAGCTGGCTTATCAGTTCTGTTTGACCTCTTTGTGCCTCTTGCTTTCCTCCTCCGCCTCTCTGGTCTCAGGTCCCAGAGGCGCCGGCAGTGGTCGCGGTCCCCGAAGGCTCGCACGAGCCTCCAGTCGTCGTTGGACTCCGATGGTGAAACTTCAAGAGACCAGGCGAGCGGGCGAGGTGAAGGCCCAGATTTTATGATGACGTGGAGGAGCTCCATTTTCTGTAAAGATACAATAAGGTAAAGTTATTATAAATAAATCATGATTTCAATCTACGTTCTCCCTTAGCGTAGGTAGGTATATCCTAAGTCTGCTATTCCACTGAAGCGGAGCAGAGTGGAGCGGAGTGAAATCCACCAATAAAAGCTTACTCGTTGTGAGGCGTAGTTTTTATGCAATTCTATTGGTGGATTTCACTCCACTCCACACTCAGTGGCAACGCAGATCCTTCTTCTGTTGTAACCGGTTATATAATAATTTTGGTGCAACCAAATACTACTGTGAATCAACCAAATACTCAAAGAATCCATTTGTACACCAAAACATAGAATTTGGTACACACTAAGTAATTTTGGTGTGCATTTGATTTTGGTGGGTTTGGATCAGTTTCCTGAACATTTTAGACAAAGATCTACCGACAGGTCGTTAACGTTAACTTCCGTGGCTTAAGACCGGCCTCAACTGTTGGGACAGAAAAGAGCCCAGACTGTGGTCTTTTATTGCCTTGGGCCCGGGGACCCTGTCCGTTCCCCACCCAAGTGTCTTTGGGCACAGTAAAGGTAAAGCCCGGATTGGAGATTTTCAGTACCAGCCATTGTAAATACCAAAGCTATGTAAACTCAGTCAAACAGTTCTTGAAGCCAAACACGACACTCGTATCATGTTCATCATAACACTCCCGACACCACTCTAAATGTATCCCGCCATCGCTAATTTGTCTTGCACAAGCACAGCGTGTCCGCGCGAGATAACGAGCCGGCATACTTGAGATCGGCCGCCATCCCGGAATGGCTGCGCGGGCGCACAGCGTAGAATGCGCGACAAAAACCGCGAGATAGCTGGCGCGTTTAAGTAGGGTTGGAGGCACTGGCAACCGGTGACATAGCTTGCCCAAGAGGGGTATATTTTATATGTATACCTCTCTTGATACAGGGTGTATCTGTGAACATTTACATCCCTTTAACCACGTATTCTACCAACCATTCTGAACAACATTTGTTCAATGACTTTTGAAAATTTGTGGAAATAAAAAATTTCATCTTTCCATACAAAATCCGTAACGTGACTTGGTCATTTTATATGGGGAGTCGAAAAAAAAAAATTTTTGGATTTTGATGAATTTCGAAAAATCCTTGAACAAATGTTGTTCAGAATGGGTTAGGTTAGGTTAGGGTATGGGTGGGGGACTAAGGTGCATCGACCTCCCCGAGTGGCCTTTTCGGTTGTATTTCTGCCTCTGTGGTGGGGGCTGCAACCGAAAGGGTCCGGTGTCCCCCGGGCAACATTACCACCCAGCGGCTAACGGATGCACACATCCGGCGGACCGGCCCCGATGTTGCGGATCGCGCTCAGCGCACACCGCTTCGGGGCCCTTAGTTGTCGCGCCGAGGGCTGGAGGACCGACCTGGGACTTGTCGACCGGAGCGTAGTAGGGCCGTTCCGGTCCCGACGTGGTAGGTCGACAACCAGGTCTTATTGGTCCCGGCCTTGTGGTGGCCCTGTCCGGCCTCGCCTGCGCGGGTTGCGCGGCGGTTTCCCGGCGAGCGCGCTTTGACGTGGGCCCCACCTGGTGTGGCGCCACCCTTAGGGTATTTATTTATCCTTTTCGGGTGTGCGCTCCCCCCGCCTTCATGGTGGGGGTGTTGTAGGCTGGTCTGTGTTGTGTCGCGCAGCCAGCGTGATGTGGCCTGACCAGCCACCCCCCGCTTTCCCCGTTCCGGCGTTCGTCTCCGCAATCCAGCGGGGATGTTCGTACGGACGGGTTTCTGGGCTTTGGCGTAAAGCCTGTGGGTTCCCTCTCCTTTCTCTGCCCTGCAGCCAGCAGGGTGCGGGATTGTTGAGGGGGGCCTGCAGTCACCCCTACCGGAGTGCTGGCGTTGCAATCCAGCAGCGTCGGCACTTCCGGAAAGGGCGAGTGTTGGGCCATGGGAGTGGCCCTGGGTCCTGACTGTCAGGGTCGTTGAGTGTTTGAGGCCGTGCTGGCGAGCCTCTTGCCCTTCGAGGGTGGCCGCGCACAAGGCTTCGTGCTGGTTATCGTAGCCTCCTCACAACGGGCTTGCAGGAACTGCCCCGGAGGGTTTTAGTGGGTATGCCCCTGGGTGCTCCCAGGGGAGAGCCCCACACTACCCGGCCGTCTCCCAGCGGCCGGGTGTGCATAAGGCGGCGCCGACCATCGGCGCCGACGTCGGCTCCCGTTGAGCCGGCGGCATTTCCCTCCGGGAGAACAAAAGAAAAAAAGGTTAGGGTATGGGTTAATGGGTAGAACACCGTGTTCAAAGGGATGTAAATGTTCACTGATACACCCTGTATGAGATAGAAGCCGCCTATATTTACTCTAGCTTTAAATGTTCCCTCCCGCCAGCCCTGGCGCCTCGTTAGCCGCGCCGTACATGGCGCAGATCGCGTCGTGCGCACGCGCAGTGCTTCTTGCGCTTTTGGGAACTATTCAATAGTCAAGCTCCGGCACCATCTTGATGCGCTGAATATGACTGTAACCGTGGGCGCTTTACGTATTACGTGCACACTTTGTACTCGTAAATGTATAAAGTGAATTGATTTGGAATAAACTTTTATACTTTTGTACTCACATAAATTCCCATAACATCATTATTCACATGACCTGGTACTGAGTGGCTCAACAAATACAATACTCCAATTTTAGTGCCATCAGATCAACATTCTAGCGAGTCCAACAACGTTGCTTTCAGGAGCCAGGGTATGCGTCAGGAGTGATTCATGATAAATAGATAGACAGATAGAAAGACACAGAAATAGAATAGTTAACTGAAACAACAGCAACAATATAAGGCGGTCTTATCGCCTTTTAGAAATTTCTTCCAGACAATCTTAGGTAGAGGAAAGAAAAAACAGCGTGTTGACAATGGGCATGATTCGGTATCCTTGATATTAATTTAAACGAAGTGTACTTAGATCTGATGAATTTTACGCCAAGGATACTTATTATAGAATTATTATGCTTCCTGTCAAAACACATATTTACTTATGTTAAGTCACCATAATCCCAGTTTACGCACCTAATTATTCTGCAGTCACTACCGCAATCCTTAAGTCAGACAACAATGAAAACGAAAGGAGACATTGCTCAGGAGTTTATGAATGACTAGATTATGTACACAAAGGTAAGCCGTGCGCACGCGCACATTAAACAGAGTTATCTGCTAGTATGATTTACGTTTATAATGATAGTGTTTGCTAGATATTTTTGATGACTGCTTACGTAACTCGGTTAGAGAAATGTTTGAAAACATTAATTGTATGTATATGTATAAAAATAGTACCTATTTACACTGTAAACGATACAAGAGACTTTTTTATGTGATAGGTGGCAGACGAGCAGACGGATCACCTGATGGTAAACGATTGCCGCCGCCCATATTCACCTGCTACGACAGTAGAGTCACAAGTGCGCTGACAACCTGTAACACCTTTTCCCCCCAATTGGGCTTCCGGTACCCTCACTTTAAGAAACACAGCCAAGGACATCATCAATCTGTTTCATGAAAGAGGGTAAGAGACTAAACAAATCTATATGATCCTGGAAATTGGCTGTCTTGGTGCTGTGCATCAGAAACCACGTTAAGCCGTTGCTTCTTAGCCTAATCTCTCTTGTGAGGGTAAGGAGGGTAAGGATATGGAGAGTGCACCAGTGGGCACGGAGGGTGAGGAGACGACTCCAATATGTGCGTCTCCTCCCTCTCCGAGGAGGGCATCCGCTGGTGCGCGGGGCTGTAACCCCATCACCGGCATTGCACGGATCACCTCCTACGCCTGGAGGGGACGGCTCGATACTCTCTTGGCTGTCCCCTCTCCCTCTTCGGTCGGTATACCCCCGCCTTCTGCGGAGGGGAGTCCGACATAACCCATTCGTTTACAGACGGATGGGTATGCGTAACGCATTTCTCCTGGGTCACCAAAAAAAAATGGAGAGTGCACCAGTGTTTGCGCTCACACTTAAACACTACAAATCCTGCGTAGGTACGTGGTTAATCGTTAAGATTAAAAATAATAATTGGATATTGTACATGGAAAACACGCAGAAAGTAATGACGTATCTAAGAGTTATCTTTTACGTATGACGTCAGTTTACGTCATTGTAGTGATATCAGTAGAAACCCACACATTCGGCGGGCATACAAAAATTACCCTCAAGAGACCCAAGCGAAAAATAAAGCAGAAATCTACCTAAGCATGAAAGCTTAATGTGACTTTGCAGAGGTGCTTCATAGGCTTTAGACTTTAGACCTACTAACTCCTGATAAATTTAGGTTATCTCTTGCTAAAGTGTCGCCAATAAACCACAAAAACAGTCTACCCATTTATCTAACTAAAACAACGGAAGCCGGCACGCCTCACCTGTACACTTTATCAACTTATCTAGCTCATCCGATAAGATACACAGTTACACATCGAACACGGCGAGAGTCAGATGTGAACATGTCTCGAGAAAAAGCGATCCAGTCTAAAGCCCGGGCTGCCGCGGAAGACCACCTCCAAGAACTGAGGGTGGACTCATTGAAAGTCTTCGAGGAGACACAGCGACAGCCCAGTAGCTGACAAGAAGCGGGTGCCAAAGACCTCCAGTAGGAGTACGGACTATGTGTACGTGAATAGAGCGTATACCGGGAGCACGAATGATGTGGAATCGGTTCGGGAGGAACCGGTCCCAGCCCCCGTCACAAGGTGATATAAGTGATACAGTTATGTTATATAAGTGTTTGTGAAGAGTTGTTCAGTGTGCGTGACGCAAGTGAGGAACCAATCTTTGGAGTTTCCTCGTACAACTGCTTTTTTAACCGTCTTACTCACTGCTCGAGGGCATTATACTGATGACAACAAACATTTTTCCCCAAGGAACATTGCATCTAATCTTTAAAAAACACACTCACCTTCCCATACAAAAGTGATCAGCTGATAGATGCGATTTGTACGGGAAGACATTTTAATTTACTAATCCTTATTTTCATCAGTAATAATGTCCCTCGAGAAGTGAGCAAAACGTTTAAAATACAACGTTGTATTAGATGCCTAAAGAGGTAAGGAAGTTTAAAAGGAACTAATCTGACCTTGGAGTCATGTTGCGGTTTTCCGAAAGCATCCATCAGTATCATCTAAGACCACTTCTGATGGTATCTATGATTGATTAACTTTCTATAGGTAAGCCGGATATTTCTTGTGTCACGAGTGCAAGGAAGACAATGATGTACTATCCATTTCAATCGCCCTTCTTATCGTCCACCGTACTCTTTCTCATACAGCTGTAATCTTAGCCAATGACAGAGTGAAATGACGGGTCCTAGAATGCCTATGCTGCGGAAAAAATCCCAGTGTTTAAAGCTAGATGTTATTATGAGAAGTCGTTGTCGCATTTGTGTAAGTTTTGCATTGATATTGAAGATTTGGACTTTCTTTGGCTACAAGTAAACCATTATATTAAAGCAGTCCAACGTTTTCAGAAGAATTACTGATAACGTTAAACTGTTGATTGATTAAGTGATTAGCTGTTGTTCCCAGAATATCGGTGTTCCCAGAATTAATATTTAGCCCAGTACATGTATTCAAGTCCATGGTTGCTATTAACATCTTGAGGAAAGTTTAAGAGGAAGTTTCTGAAGCATGTAACATGTAGGTACGTACATAGCTCGGGTTTGTGATTACCAATCCGCATTAGGCAAGCGTGGTGATTAAGCTTGATCCCATCATAGTTGTGATTTCTATGATGTAGGCCTTTACTTTATGATCCGTCTGCTCGTCCGCCACCTATCACATAAAAAAAACATGTAAACATGATCTACTTCCCTTGTTAAAGGCGTTAATTTCGTTGTTATTACCAGACGCATCAATAATGGTTCTTGCCCCAAGCATAACTGAGGTTTCAAACAGATTTGGATCCAACCGAGATAAGAGACTGACATCAAGAGACGCAGGAAGGCTTGCCTCTGTTTTCCCTAATGAGTAGAACATCAAAGATTGAAAAATAGAGTGACTAGGTTACTTCTGGGTGTACTAGCTCCATTGTAGGCTTCTTCGTAACTGTAGGATTCAGTATGAAGCCAAAATCCCAATTTCCATAAATAAAAAAAGATGCTGATGATAGAGAGCTACAGATATAGCACTTGTAGCCTACACAACCTTAGATTTCGGGGACTCTATTGATAGATGAAATGATGGGTGAATAAAAGCAAAGTTTAAAGAAAGAGGAAATGTTTATTTGGACCACTCTCTCTCTCTCTCTCTCTCTCTCTCTCTCTCTCGCGCAAACATTTTCAGAGACAATAACATTAGGTATCAGGTGCTATTGTTATAACGATGACTCAATCTGCTACAAAACCTAGATTAGATAAAAGATAACTACACTTTTAATAACTCTCACACACTCGTTTATGACTAAGCAAACTTTTTGGAGTATCAAATCATCAATCAGGTGTGAGTGAGTCATTTGTCATCTAAGTTGATACTATACGGGCACCACCACTGATCACCTTAAGGGTCAGAATTGCTTACACAAGATCTAAGTCTCAAGTCAAGACCTAAGTAGGTACCAGCTGTCTTCTTCTCAGTCGTAAGACGATTGCCAGAGCGGTCGTGGTCAATGTGTGAAAATATTTTCTGACCATACCCGAGGCTTAGTAGTCGGTATCGGACCCTGCTTCATACACCAAAGATCGTGGGGTCGATCCCCACCCTGGAGAAACATTCGTGTCATGTACACTTGTGTTTGTTCAGTGTCTGGGTGTATGTAATGTGTATTTAAGTATTGTATTTATGATCCTCTGTTTTCTGATATCTGTAAAAGTGCAAGTGCTTAAGCTGATTGTGTGAATTTATTTATTTAATGAAAATGGCCTGAACTACTTCGAGAAAAGGATGGTAGGCCGTGCCGCTTTTTGCTCGATTTGACGATGGAGATAATGACAGCGCTATTGGCATAATTTTTCAAAGGTCTTCTAGTCTAGTATGGAATAGAGGCTTTATGATCGAAGCTCTAGAGCTTCCTTAGAGAAGTGACTTCTTTTCAACTGTAGAGTTGAGTCGATTCTTAAACCTTTCTTTTTTCTTTCTAGTGTAATCCGAGAGCAATACTGGACGTGTTCCAAGTGGCCCCTGGCCCAGAGGATCCTGGCGATAGCCGTGGGCGTGCTGCTGGGCGCGGTGGTGGGCCTCGCGGTAACCATGGCCATCAAGGGGAAGGACGCGGAGGAGGTCATAGGAAGCATATTCCCTGCGGTACCAGGATAAAAAGAAACTATAAATATTATGGCAAAGATAACCACTTGCTGCTGGTAGGGACACTGGATAAGATTTGACCAAGTATTGTGATTACTAGCTGTTACCCGAGATTTCGTCCGTGTGGAATAGTATCTTTGGGTAGCATTTTTAATTATTTAATAATTGTCCCCCCCCTTTTACCCCTTAGAACCCCCTTTTTGCAATAAAAAGTAGCCTATGTCTTTTCTCAGGGTCTAGACCATTTGCATCCTAAATTTCATTAAAATCAGTTGTTGTTTTCGCGTGAATGAGTAACAGACAGACAGAGTTACATAAGCATTTATAATATTAGTTAGGATGAATGTTCCCACGTAGGCATAGTTGAGAATAAGAATGGCCTTTTTAGAATAGTGCGGCTTCCTTTTTTTTTTTGTTAAAATAAGTAGATAAATAAATGAGACATCATGAAATAAATTGGCCTAGTCCGCAACTAAAGTTTGCTCTTGTGCTAAGGAAACCAGGAACAACGAAGGGACAAGAAACACTCAGACCCAAAACGTATATCAGTGTCATCATTTCAGTGTTTTCATTTTTTCATTTTCATTTTTCATTTTCATTTTCTTGCCTCTTAACCAGCGCTGAAATCACTGCGCGAGACGGTCGATAATATCGTCATTACATGTCATAAATCAATCATGTTATCTGTCTCTATGTACTTTAAATTATCCAGTCCCAAATTCAAGAACTGTATAGCTAGGTATAATCAAAATCTGTGCCATATAACCTAAGATCCCATTGCTTAATTCTGCATACGTATCTGTTTTTATTTGTTTCATCAACAAAAACAAATAGTTACATAAGAAATTGAGCAATGGGAACTTAGGATAAAAAGAAAATATAAGTAGATTTTTTATGTGATAGGTGGCAGACGAGCATTCAGATCATTTGGTGGTAAGCAATTGCCGCCGTAAGTGATAAACTTCGAGTTCTAATTTTAAAGTGAAATCATGGACCGGTGAAAAATGTTAGTTTTTAGTTTCTTATAAACAATTTAGCTTTAATTTAGTTGGATAAGTTGATGTATTTAACTTTCAGATTTAATGAAATGAATTTGACTGACTTAAAGTATTCTTGACAGTTTTGATCGCTAATATCCTTTATGTGGAATGTTATATTTGTTTATCGTTTGGCAAATATATTAAACAACTTAATATTGTATAACGCCACTGTTTATGATGATTACATAAATTATTTTAACTTTTTTGTATGATTGTTATACCTGCTTACATTGTTTTACTCGTAAGTGGTTTTTGACAGTGATAAAAAAGGTATTTTTAAGTATTATTACAAATAAATAAACTTTTTAAATTTATTTTTTGTTAGTAAATAATGTAAATAAGCTAAACATACTTTATTTTATTATACATTGAAAATTACTATTAAATGCAATACCTACGTTAAAACTTTTTTTCATTTTATTTAATGACTAGTTAATTTTCCGCACGGACCAAATTCTCGCAGTAAAATATGGCTTAAATAGCTTATTTAAAAAGAAGAATAATAATTGGTCCGCCTAAAAACCTTTTTTGAGCAAAAACGTTAAAAATAAAAATAAACTCTCAGCTATAATATTGTAATACCACAACAGATGATATTACAATATCCTAACTAAATAACTTCATAAATGTAATAACGATGAAATTCGTTGGCTTAAGGGGTTCGGTTAGTATAATCGGTAGTACAGCCACCCGGACTGTGGAAGGTTGTGGATTCGAGTCCCGCCTGAACCCATCGATGAATTTTTAAGTGCGTTATTTACTTAAGAATAAATTGCAAAGAATTGCTATAACCAAAATAAAATTATTTTACAATATCCTATCCAAACACTATTAAAGCGGTATAAATAGATTACGTTAAGCTTCAGGTGTTTCCAACATTGTTCAGTTATCACAAATAGATTAAAAGTCGATATTATCTTTTGTATGAAATTCTAAATTGCTTTCAGTATTTTATCAAACATACTAACATAGTTTATTTACTAAGCAGTTGAAGTGCGTTAGATTAGAGCTACAAAGGTAGATACTCATAGTAGAGGATTACCACATAGGCTTTGATTGAATTGTCCGGACCATTAAAACATATTTTATGCTATTAATTGAGTGGTTGCATGTCTGTTCACTTCAGATGCAGTCACTTTTAAAAAAGTATGTAGGGTTTATTCATGTTAATCAAATTCATTAGGTATACTTACTAAACTCTGATTCATAATCATGTAAAGTAAACTGACAGATGAAAATGACAAGTTTCTATGCATTTTGACATTTTGCATGTGTCAAATTGAGTGATAATGTATGAGGATGACACATTGACATCTGTCAGTTCACTTTACATGATTATGAATCAGAGTATAGGAAGTTTATTGGTCAAATGTCGTTAGCAAATTAACTTTGAAGTTAGCAAATCAGTTTTGTGCCGGGCAGTGGCCGCCTGATCAGTAATCCCCCAACAACACGATAACATTATCACAATAAGAGGATAAACCAAACTAGATAATATAATGCATACCTTAATAATCCTACCAATATTACCAACGCGAAATCGTAAGGACCTAAGTATGTAAGTACCTAGGTTTTTGCTCTTCCGCGCAAAAACTGCGGAATGAATTTTGATGAAACTTCACAATAATATACCTCACAAATCAGAATAAGAGATGGCTATTCATGAATATATATTTGTATTTCTGGCTGTATCTGTGAACATTTACATCCCTTTAACTACGTCTTCTACCAATGATTCTAAACCATACTGATCTATGACTTTTGGAATCTCGCATAAAATATTTTCAACTTTCAATACAAAATTGGTCATGTAACTCAATCATTTTGTATGGGGAGTCCAAAAAATTTTCTACGATTTTTTTTCAGTTGTAGAATAAAATGTTGTTCAGAACGGTTGGTAGAAAATGTGGTTAAAGGGATGTACATAAGTAAAAGTTTACAGAATCCCTATTAAAAAAATTTGTATCTACTTATACAGAGTGTCTGTACCTATCTTTAAGTAAATACATTTTTTTTTTTATTTTAACAACTCAAGCTGGAAGTTCACTGTGGTTTGTCATTCCGATAACATTTGATGCTATCTTATCATTCGTCTGTCTTAACAATGGCGGTTACGATTTCCAATGCGGATTATCAATATAATAAAAACAACGACGCGTGCCATATTTATTTCAATAATCAAATTAAAATAAAAGTATAGATGTAGTCAACAGCAGGAGTTATTAAAAATAGTAATAACACTGGTGTCACAACAGCTTTAGAATAAATTGTCTTTTAAAGTACTTGATTTAAATGGGACTAAACGCGAAGATGCCTACTTAGGATATTTGTGTTATGAATAAATGATTTTGTATGTATTGAACTATCATGTCGAACAAAATTTTTCAAACGTAGCTCGGGTTTGTGATCCGCATTAGGCAAGCGTGGTAGGCCTAATCCCAATTCAGTAGCAATGATTTGATTGATATGAAATTGCCTTGACTTTTATTTCTTTATTTATTAAGGTTTACCAGCGTTTGTTACACTGAAACTAGAAATAAAAATATAACATCACATCTTACCAACTAAGCGCAACAATCTTTTAAGGTAAACACCGCATGCAAAAGAAAGACTCATCTGAGGATTATACCAAAACAGGCCTAAAACCATGAATAGACTAAAACTATTAGCTATACAAAAAAAACTTGAACTTAAAATGACTTGAACTTGCCTCATGTGCTCTGTGCGATTAAACAGATTAAATTAAAATCATACGGCGGCGTTTCTAGATCGACCACAGCTTCACCAAAGATATACTTTTTTAACTATATTATTTCTTCAGTGTTAATTATACAGATGGACAGGATGAGCAGATTATACGTCATTGATAATTGTAAGCGGTGGATTAATTTTTTAATATTTAATCCACCGCTTAATGAAATAGGTAGGCTGATTACAGGTAAACGTGACTTAACACGAAGTTGTTTAAATATAAGTAAATTTTTGCACTTGATGCTTGGCGTTGCGTATACATCAAGTATTTTGTATAATGTAGAGTAATCCAACTAAGTTTTAAATTTTTCAAACGTAGCTCGGGTTCGGTGATTCCGCATTAGGGCAAGCGTGGCTTGATAAGGCCAAATCCCAATACAGTAGCAATGACTTGATTTCTATGATAGAGGCATGTGCTCTGTGCGATTAAAACACATTGCCCAATTAAAATCATCCGGCGGCATTTCTAGATCGACCACAATTCTTCAGTGGTTAATTAATACAGATGGACATGGATGAGCAGATATTCACGTCATTGCATAATTGCTAATGCGGCGGATTAATTTTTTAATATTTAATCCACCGCTTAATGAAATAGGTAGGCTGATACAGGTAAACGTGACTTAACACGAAGTTGTTTAAATATAAGTAAATTTTTGCACTTGATGCTTGGCGTTGCGTTTATATCAAGTATAATGTATAATGCAACGCGAAAGGTTAAAAACACACCGCTTATTGATTTAGGAATCAATATTGCTTGCGAATTAAACCGCGATCGGAATGACCGAGTACAATCAGCATCGTGTCAGCTTATCATAATGTATCGCTTGCAAGATAGCGGAACAGTGTTACAGATAATTTAGTTAAGTTTCTTCAGAATGTGACGTGTTGCCCGCCCTTACTTTGTTTTGGGCCAGTAGTTCCACTGTATGCCAATAGATGGCGCTGGGCGGCGATTGCATCGCTAGTGTTTAATTTTTTCGTTTTGTTTATAAGGTTTGTTGATGTCCATTTAATTAGCCTATTTATATAGTATACCTCTAGATAGAAAAATACAAAATATAAATAGGTATTACAGTGAAAATATGGCCAACTAGCTGTTACTCGCGACTATTTTTCGTGTGGAATAGAATCTTCGGGTAGTAAATATAATACACAAACACAAGTGTTCATCACACGAATGTTTGTCCAGAGTGGGAATCGAACTGCCAAACTACTTATCAGAATTCGACAAATGACATATCATATAAGCGTCTTAGTTGTCCGCTGGTTAAAGGCTATAGAAGTTTCACAAAATCTAATGTGGCGCCCTCTAGCGGACCAAACATACAGAGTAAAAAAATAAAGTTATGATAAACTAGTGGCCGCCCGCAACTTCGTTTGCGTGAACTTTATGACTCTTGACTTAAAGATGATTATTTAAATAGAATTAAAAAAAAATATTACTTATTATAAATGTTCGTTTATAGGTTAATAGATTTTTAAGGCGGCTCATTGATATTTTATACGAACTGCTAAGGAATGGAACAACTTGCCGGCTTCTGTATTTCCAGAGAGATACAATTTGGGTGTCTTTAAGTCGAGAGTGAATAAGCTTCTTCTGGGAAAGCACGCTTCTTAGACCTCGTTGTCACTCTTCATCAGGTGAGATGAGGTCAAGTGCAAACCCATTTAATATTTAAAAAAAAATGGTATCAACTTCTAATGCAAGTAACCCCCATATTATTTTTTATTCCATTAGGGGATATACGTATTCTATTAATGTTTGAATCTTATATTTTATCCATCAATTCTGTCAAAGAATGTGTATGCTAAAGTTGGAGTAGATTGGGCCAAGGAATCACGTAGTCCCATGAACAAACTTGGAACCCCCTTTTTGCTCCATTAGGGGTTTAAGTTCGGAATATCCTTCCTTATAGGATCTCATCCAAAAATGCTTCATCACATTTGACAATTTTACCATTCCATTTCATTCCATATTTGTTATAGTGTAGCTGGGCTCTTAGAGGTCCACCCAGATGTTCCATGATCTTTGATTTTTTTCATGGCATCATAAAATGCTCATCAATCTGAACAACTTTTGCTAAGGTGCCATTGACCTACCTCTTATAGTTTAGCTGGGCTGTTGTGGTTCTACATCAAGGAGCCTGGTCTTCAAAATATAATATATCCTATAAGTTGCCCTGATATTACAGCTATACAATAAAAAAAGTTTCATTCGAATTGGTTCAGTAGTTTCCGAGATTAGCGCGAACAAACAGACAAACAGACAAACAGATAAACAGACAAACAGACAAACAGACAGACAAAAATTTTAAAAATCATTGATTCATGTTCTGTTACTGTTTTTTAGTCGTCCTAAGTTATTTTGAGATAAATATCTTCAATGTACAGACACAGCTTTTTTACATTTTTATTATATGTATAGATATGCCGTGTTTGGTATCATTTGAAAGCGCTTGACTTGTACATTTTGAATATATGTATATATTACTAGCACTTGGACACCAAAATAGTACAAATAAAAAAAAGTAAAAATACTAAAACCCAACTACGACAAAAAAACGACGTTGAAAAAGTATAAAACAAGCCTAGTATGCAATATTCACTATGTAGAGATAAATTTCATGTTTGGAAAGGCGTAGTCACACGTATTCAAAAGGTATGTATATGTAACGTGTGACTACGCCTTTCCAAACATGAAAATTTATCTCTACATAGTGAATATTTAGTTTTAGTTTTATTACTTTTTTTACTATCGTAATTATAATATTTTCGGCGCTGACTGTATCTTACACGTATTCATTACTTTCACACATTGACATTTAGCTTGTTTTAAAGTGTATTGTCCCTTGTCATACTCGCCTTTAAAGCCATCATCATAAAGTCCAAATTAAGGCATGTAAATGTCATGCGCGTGCGCCGTTGCAACCCGATTTCTCAGTTGCCAGTGTTGCCAGTCAAACGAAATATTATATAGCTGTTTATGACACAGTTCCAGAATAAAAGGTAACAATAACTTTGCAAATAAAGAGTCCAAGGTTGGTAAGTTAATAATTAGTATTTGTGAGTAAGTGAATATTTTATAACATTTGATTGGCCGGATGGCGTTTTGGTAGTGGCCGCGCCTTATATGCCAAAGGGCGTGGGTTCGATCCCCATCCTGGACAAACATTCATGTGATGAACATTTGTATTTGTTCAGAGTCAGGGTTATAATATTATCTATTTAAGTGTTATATTTGTGATCTTCTGTTGTCTGATATCTGTAATACAAGTGCTTAAGCTACTTAGTTCGGAGTCAGGTCAAGGTATGAGATATTGTGCGAATTTATTTATTTATGAATTTGTAACTTCTACCATACTCTGGCAACACCAGCGGCCGATAAAGATCGCGGCAGTTAATTTGCTTAAGCTTTTCTTCGGTGTTTATCGCCTCACACGTGAGGTCGTAATTAACCAAACTTTTAATTGCAGCTGAGATTTGGCTAACTGTACTTTGGGAGCTGCATCCGTCTCTGTGAGCGCAAGCCTCACTTTAATGGGTATCAATTACAGGCAGTACCGGCGATGCAATTTTATCGATGAGCTATATTTATGGATTAATACCAAAATGGTTTTTAAGAATTGAAAGTATTTAAAGCCTTTTATAATTGAGATGGGCCAAAGACACAGACTTTGTAGGGAGTGAAGAAACGCACCGGGCAAAGAGCCCTTAGCAAGTACCTGGTGAGCGTCTCCCAAGATTCGGTCCGTATGCCGAGACGGTAGGAAGGACCATGGGCTGTTGGAGGGACCTGTGTTAAAGCTTGTACATGCGCCAACGGCCTTGAGCATAGAGAGTACTCGCGCTCGCGTATATCAAAAAACAGAATATTATTAATTAAAAAATTATAAAGCCAAGAAACAAGAATTCCTCGTCAGGGATTGTAATGTACATTGTATTGTATTATATAAAAAAATCAGTCATCTAAACCGTTTAGTTTCGTAGTTTATCCAATATTTTGCATAAAATCGATGTTTACGTTATATTTTTTTCCTAATGAACTATAAACATTGAATAAAATCCTCGTCAGAAATTCAAGATCGAATAAAGATCTTTTTTGCAAGATTTACCGACAATGTCATATCAAGCTGATTTATCAGAAGTTGGAATGATTAAATTATTAAAAATAAATTCATGTAACTCATAAATTAACCTGACTCCCTACTAAAGGCGATTGTTTGATCCATAGTCAAACTATCAAAAAGTAATAAATATTTTCGAACAATAGTTAGCTAAGTCAATAATCATGTTACAATCAATAAGCTATCAATATGACAATTGGTTCAAACCAAACATTATTGTCAAATTTAACTACATTTAGTTTAACCAAAAGGTAACTACGGATCCAAAAACCCGGTCATAGTAGCTTAAGCACTTGTGGTACGGATAACAGATGAGGCAACAGAGTTCATTTCTGGTAAACTAACTAGGATCAAACATTAAATCGTAGAAATGTATCCCTAAATAATAACAATCAATAACTGATCGTACTAGCCTCAACCAGTTTAATCGTAAAAAAAGTCCTCAAAAATTCCTACCATTGACACAAATAATGGTCATAACATAAATGATTTAGGCGCCCCCCGTGGGCCTGTTACCGTGTCCACGCATATAATAAGGTCGATCCTTATCTCATATACAGGTCGATAGTTATCATTAAGAGACCAAATTCGTTTCAGTTTCAAGATTTTGGTTAATAGGTACTTTTATTACATTGCATCGTAAAAAAACTGTTTTATTTAATTAAAGGAATATTGAAGGTTAATGAAGTTCGCCCTGAAAGTGATGTCAAATTGAAATTAATTGAATGTAATTGGTAATAGCAATTGTAATTCGTAGTTGTAATTCATTGTAATTAAAATGAAACATAAAGCTTAATAGTCAAATTACAAATAAAATTGACATTGCATAAAATTATAACTTTAACATTGTTGAAATGAATTAGTTTGATAATGTATGGCTCCACAAGAAGTCTTTATAATTTAATTAATAGATAAAACCTTTATCAATGTAGGTAATGAAATTTAAACAATAAAAAACAATCGGTAAAGTCCTCAAAAAATCCCTAGTCCAACTAAAAGCATGGTCACCCTTTATTAGATGATTTAGGCGCCCCACGGCTCCATTACCGTGTCCTCGTAATGGTGTAGATCTTTATCCCGGTCCAGGACCGCCTTGCTCTCAATAAGTACGCCTACATCTATAGATTATTATATTTATATTGCTTTTCTACGTTTCATTTCAATATTTTTATTGGGGTATAAAAAAGGATAGTATCAGCCTATGTCTGTCCCACTGCTGCAAAGGCTCCATCATAGAAATCAAGTCATCGCTACTATGACGGGATTAGGCTTAAGCGCCACGTTTGCCTGGTGCGGTTTGGTGATCACAAACCCGAGCTATGTTCGAATAATTCGAAACATACTTTTTTGGGGTATATCCGAAAAAAAATAGACACTTAGTTTTTTTTTACATTTTAGCGGTCTGTTAGTGTAATGTTTAAACACTATCACGACGTAATACCTAGTAATAACTAAAAAAAACAAAGAAAATAACTGAACACGTAAATACAAGTGATAGTATTATTATAATTACATCTACAGAAACAACATAATTTATGACTCAGAAGTGAATGAAATTATCAAAAACAGAGATACCGGTTTTGCTATCAGCAAGTTCATTGAAATGTTCTGTGCATAAGTAGCGAGTATTATTTTGTACAGGCCAATTACATTCGACTTGGTGTTTTTCAACAAATTGAACATCTTTGAGCCACTAAAGATTATTATTTATTTTTTCTCTTATCTCCTTAGACAAATTTGTAAAAACAATAAATAAAAAGTAATAATTAATTAATAAACTTTGTCTTTCCAGCGCTGAATCCCGTTTGTTTAAGGTAAACACTTGTGGTCATATTTCGCAAATTCCCAATTACTCGTACTACCATTTTTTTTATTTATCTGCGGTTTCCTTATTAGAGGAAGATAGCAAATTCTACCTCAGATTCAAGGACAGAACGCGATCTTTTTATTTAGAAAACTGGATGTCCACTGAGAAACCTAACGCCTAATATTAAAACGATGACATAGTTAATAGAAAACTTAATCAAAATACAGCAAAAAAGTTATTGTCATACTTAAAGCTAAGCTTAGTTGTTAAGTTATCGCCCTTAACTGCCGTGATCATTTTTCTCGTAAGCTAACTGACTCGAGAAAAAATCAAAGGGCCATGCTTCACTAAGAGGCCTTGGGCCACTCGTACTGTAATTAAACTGATCCACTAAGAAAGAACGCACTTTTTTGACTCCCCATGAAATATTACCAAGTCACGTATAGTCTGCGGCATGAAACAATAGCGTTGACCTTGAGTGCACAGAAGCCAATTTTAGTAGAAAGTCTTCTGTTTTTTACAAATGCTCCAAGTAATGGTCATCGCTATTCTTTCATGTCGCCAGCTATAACCGAATTTGTATGGAAAGATGAATTTTTTTTTATGCGAATTTTTAATAATCATAGAACAAAATATTGTTCAGAATGGTTGGTAGAACAGGTGGTTAAAGGGATGTAAATGTTCACAGATATACCCTGTAAGTGTACATTCTGCCAATTTTGAAACTTTTTGGTACACGTGGGTTTGCTTGCCCTACCAAACCCTAGTTTCCCTTTCCAAGTCAAATAGGCCTGTAGCACCCTCACTCACTGAACACAGCGCAGCTGCTGCTTATACTAAAAAAGAACAATATTTTAATTCAGGTTAATTCTTTGTAATGCCAATAATTCCATCATTTCAGCATCCCAGTGATGTAGAGCTGATCTCTAAGCTATAGAGCGTTATTTATCGCTCCTCCCCGTATCGGGATCACAAGTTATCGATAGAGCTAAGTGGCGGGACTACTTTTACGTTTTTTCTCTACATTTTTAACCGTTTACGTCGTGCTGCGAGTGGAGAGTAAAAAGACTCTATCTGGGAGAGTTAATAAATTAAACATGAGCATTGAAGACAATGTTCTAAGGTTTTTTGTAGGTTTTGAAATCATTGTTTGGTAGAGACACATTTGTTATTAGTAGTAGTTTGTGGACTACAAAGTAAAGCTTTTTAGGGTTACGTAGCCAAATAAGTAATTTTTAGGGTTACGTAATGGCCAGGAACGGAACCCTTATAGATTCGTCATGTCTGTATGCATGTTTCATTCATTAATTATGCATGAGATATGACATTGACTGCCACGAGTTTTTGGCTCGAATATAACAATTACTTCCCTTTAAGCCTTCTGATCATAAAAAAAAATTCATTGAATTATGTTTAGTAGCAATATAAAAATTTTCGTTTAGTTTAGGTAAGTATCTAATATTTTGATAAAATATTAATCTTAAGTGTATAATACCGTAGTAGTCTCGAGTGTGTCACATGTCACAAATATTATTCACTAGTGGCCCGCCCTCACTTCGCTTCGGGACCGTAATTCAGAAACGAACCAATAGATGGCGCTGTGTCCAATTACATCGCGGAAGCGTTTCGTATTTTCGGTTTACCTATAAGCCTTGTCGTCGTCTATAGAAGTTATCTCTTTATAAATAGTATAGATTATTAATGATTCAATTATCTATCATCTGCCAAAAGTCTTTATCAGTTAATGTAATATTGTCTTGTCTTTGTAAATTATGGATATAAGAATGTGTCTTTTTACCGGTACACCCTGTTTGTTTTCCCTGCTAGTTTATGCCACTGTTTTCACCTTCTGATGGCGCCGACGCCTGGCAAAAGGCTTCTCCAGTGAACATTATGGCTCCTTAAATCGCATGAATGGCCATATCTGTCTGGGAGCTATTAGGTCGATAGCGCAGACAAAAGCGTCCTGCCGTCGCTATCGGGACAATAAATTGCCCTGCGCTTGCGCATAGGGTGGCCAAACGTTGAGCTGATAGTAGATTGACAACACACTCATAGTAGCAAACCCTGAGGTTTTGTTTTCGGATGCTTCGAGAGTCGTATTGGCGGAATGCCTGAAATTTTGTGAGCGAGATGTTATTATAGATGATTTATATGTATATAGCGGCCGCCAGCGACTTCGTCCGCGTAGAAAAGTAACTTTTTACCCCCCTTTTAACCCCTTACAAACCCCTTTTTGCAATAAAAAGTAGCCTTTGTTCTTTCTCAGGGTCTAGATCATCTGTATACCAAATTTTATTTAAATACGTTCTTTAGTTTTGGCGTGAAAGAGTAACAGACAGACAGACAGACAGAGTTACTTTTGCATTTATAATATTAGTTAGGATTATTATGTAATTTTATTTTTAAATTTGTATTTTATTTAATTGTCAAAAATGTATAAGTACTTTGTAAATTAATGTATTGGGATCGATTGAACCGTGTTAATTTAATAAATAAATAAATAACGCTGTTACGGGCTTAGTTAAATAAGGCAACCGGAGCTAGGTAGATAGAAATGGTAGATGTGTGGACATGCCACCACCGGGTGCTAGGTAGAATGAAGATTTCCAAAGGTTTGGCTTAATTTGGCTCCATTTCCACCAGAAATGAGCGGCCATGAGTCATGAGGGATGTAAGCTCATCAGCTTCTCAACTCTAAGGTCAGAGTGAAGACAAAAGCAAGCGTGGTGGTTAAGCTTAATCCCATAATATAAGCGAAAACTTGATTTTCTATGAAGAAATTTATCCTGCAGTGGGACAGTATATAGGCTGATACTTTACATGACCTGTTGGAAAAAAACCATGTCAACCATAAACAATTAGTTCCACGACCTCAAAGGACCATAAGTCACTGCAGCCTTAAAGGCCCATTATTGGCCATCCGTTCACCCGAGCGATCAATCATGGGGACTTGTAATCATCTCATTATTTTCCCCACAATGCGCCGAAACGGGCTCTTAAAGTGATATATGCGTTTTTAAACTGCGCGGTTTATGCGTCGATGTGCGCGCGCGCCGGTACGTGTGTCGGTTTTAATTATGGCTTCAAGACTTTGAGGTTCCGTGTAGGGTAGCCATGGTTTGTGGAAAGTCCTAATTAAATGACGAGTAGGGGGTCTACTCAATTGTTAAATACCCACTGCTTAAAAGTGGGTTGATCAAGTGGCAAATGTAATTCCTACGAGAAAGAAGAAAGGATGGTATCAAGACCTCCACCACGCACCGCAGCACTGCAGAATAAAGGAGGAAAACATAAATATATACTTGATGAAAATAAAACAACGCCAAAATTACGTACTGGGAGACACTTAAAATGTCAAAGACAATAGACAAAATGTAACATTTTGCCCGTGATTAAAATTCAACCTACGTAATAAATACAAATATATACTTTCTTAGTTTTATCTCATTGTTACAACATAGTGCTACAATGTAGGTGGTCCAGAAATGTATGAAACCTCACCCATCGCTAAAAGGATTTGCTCTACTTGTGGAGCTTTGCAGCTCTCTACGATAACTGTCCGGCCACACATGAGGAATAAATCAGCACTTTACAAGGCCGCCAGGAGTTACGGGCAGCGGCTCTACAGCCTGTAGCCACTTAGCAGCTCTCTTGACTCTATACTAACGCAAGAACTGCTATTTTAGCAAGACTCGTATAGACTAAGTGGTAAAGTTTCATTCAAATCCATTCAGTAGTTTTTACGTGAAAGAGTAGGTAACAAACATCCATACATACATACATCCATACTTACAAACTTTCGCCTTTATAATAGTAGTAGGATAAACTGGGATGCGAAGTGCGAAAAAAGTAATTGATTATACCTTGTACTTACAGGTTTAAAAAGTTGTGACGTTATGAATAGAGAATAAATAGAACTGAACTTTCTTAATTTGTTCGGGACTGGGTGTGAGACCAATATTAAGAGTACACTAAGAGAGGCTTAACTCAAGAGTACCAGGAATACCCCAATTGGATGATTAGCGCAATTATTATTATTTATAAAAATATCATAAAGTTATACATAATACACTACAAGAGACTGCGCGCGCGCCGTTTGCGACATCCTGACAGTACACGAGTGTTTATAGGAAGCAGACATTATGTTGTTTTGACGTAAGACCTGTGCTGCGCTCACATTAACATAAATATGGGATCGGTGAAGCCACAGCGGTTGTAAAGCCCGTGAGGCATCTGTAGTCTGCACTGCTTTACCCAACTAAGGCGAAGCAAAAAGAAAAGTTAAGGGTTGCCTACTGTTATGCAAACTACACTCATACTACGTACTAACTAGAAGGAGATTTCTTTTAATTTTTATAATTTCAGCACAGATTTTTCTTGCTTCGTACTTTTTAGTACCTAGTCGAGTTCAGTTTGTAAACTTCCTTTTGATTAAATGGTTATGTAAATGAAAGTCGAAATCAGAGAGTCACTAGAAATAAGCTGTCTTCTTTATACATTTTAGCGAGCTTGTCAATCGCATGTTTCGGGCAGTGTGCACTGGTATTTCCTGAGGCTTACGATAACTTAGGAACCATAAAGTAACCCAGGTAGTCTATCCTCCTCCCCACTCTGGCGATGAGGGAGCGTCGGTTTTGGCTGCTGGTGTTTAGTTGGTAAGTATGCCTCTGGTCGCTGCCGGAGGAAAGCCCGACATAACCTGCCTGTCCCCTGGCAGGAAGCTATGCATAAGGAGGCATACCCCAGCGACAAAAAAAAGAGGTAGGTAGTCTTTCTTAAAAAGCTACGTATTTGCGTATTAGCGACTAAGTATTTTGATTTTGCAGGTGTTCATCGCGGTAATCCCTTATCATCAGGTGTTCACTTCACTGTTTTTTCCTACACTACATCTTTGACGCCCAAGTATGGTAACCACAGATTGCTTACCTTCTCTCTCGATTACGCGTTCAATTAGTAATTTAGATATGTCACAATTTGCATTTTACTACCTCGACGCTTATGATTAATAAATCAAGTGCTCTGAGAATATGATAAGGTGTGGGATTATAGGAGATTGTGAAATGCAAGTCCACGTAGTATGAGTATAAGAAGCCTTAGGGCATTCGCAACTCCACCAAAACTCCTTCAACTTTAAATGAAACCTGACTTAGTATTAAGTAGCTAAAGTACTAGTGTTACAGGTAATATTTTCAGACAAAAGGTCTTCGAGTGGAGAGGCCGCGTACAGGAAGTCAAACCAGTGCTTCCACAAGGTAGACCGCAGATTTGCTGAAAGTAGCGGAAATTCCTTGGATGTGGGCGGCAAAAGACCGATCTGTGTGGAGAGCACTGGGAGAGGCCTATGTCCAGTGGACGTCTATGGACTTAAATTATGACGATGAATGACCCATCGCCTTCCAATGGGCCTTCCCGCCTTCTTGGCATACACATCGAATCGTTGGAAACGCCATCGGCACTTGCTCGGGGCTCTTTCCCTTATGGCGCTTGCTTGACTACCATCATGACGATATTGAATGATGAAAAAACATGAAGTTACTCACATCAGGCAATGTAACTTCCAGGTCAAACGTGGCTGTAGTCCCCCGTCGCGAGTGTAGGGCTCTGCCACCACGTCGAGGGGTCCCCGTCCCGGCGTGTGAAGGGGGTGCCGTCGTGATGGGGGCCGTACGAGGCCGGAGCACACTTCGCATACCACGCCTCGCCTGAGGAAATATCGGTGCAATAGTTAGATAGATAGATAGATATTCTTTATATTAGTTAACTATCCGTGAACTGCTTAGTTTTTTTATGCCACTATTTTATTGACATTTTTGAAGATATAGGAGAGTACATAAATCAAGCCATGTTCAAACCTTTACACAGACTGGGAGCTAATGGCAGCTAACTGAAAACGAAAGTGGTAATTAGGCGTTAATAGTATGCTGATATTGTCGGCAAATATACCAACGTGGGTGGTCATCAATATGCCATAGTATATACCATGACCCTAATGAGGCAACTGTTTACCTACTATTACAAGATATATGTAAGATGCCACTATCTCAATGCAGTGAAAACTCTCCATAATAGAAATCAAGTCACTGCTACTATGATGGGATTAGGCTTAATCACCACGCTTGCCTAATGCGGACGGACAAACCCGAGCAATCTCCGAACATAATTTTTTGCTTGACTTGGACCAGCGGAGCGATAGTGGCCACGGTAAATGACAGAAACAGTGTGATATGCCCTAACAAGGTGGACCCACGATCTAGTGAGGTCCGGGGAATTCCGTGGATGCGTGTGGCATAGAGCCGATCCAGATGGCCTGAGGTGACACCTTTGTACGATATTTCTGCTGACACCGTTGCACGAGCATTTTATCAGTCGTGTATAACGAGATTTGGCTGTCTCCTGGTGGTGACAACGAATCAGGGCCGCCAGTTTGTTTCTAGTCTATTTAAGGAACTCACCAAATTATGTGGCACAGAGCTTCGTCACACTACAGCCTACCACCTAGAGGCAAACGGGATGGTAGAACGGTTTCATCGAACCTTGAAGCGCTGATGTCTCATGGCGACCAGCGGTGGACTGATTCACTGCCCACCGTGCTGCTCGGTCTTCGCACAGCATGGAAAGATGACCTCCAATGCTCTACTGCAGAGGTTGTGTACGGTGAGCCCTTTAGAATTCCAGGTAAGTTCTTGCATACAATAACTCCACAATTTCAGATAATTATGTCACAAATCTGTCACTTCAAAAAAATGTCATTGTGTGGAGAACATTGTGTGAGCCCTATGTCCAACAGTGAACGTCTATTGGTTGAAATGATGATGATGAAAGACCCACTACCACCGAATCGTGGGAGCCGCCCGGCACTTGCTCGGGGCTCTTTCCCGTATGGCGCTTGCTTGACTCCCATCATGATGATAGTGAATGATGAAAAAACATGAAGTTACTCACATCAGGCAAGGTAACTTCCAGGTCAACGTGGCTGTAGTCCCCCGTCGCGAGTGTAGGGCTCTGCCACCACGTCGAGGGGTCCCCGTCCACGGCGTGTGAGGGGGGGTGCCGTCGTGATGGGGGGCCGTCGAGGCCGGAGCACACGTCGCATACCACGCCTCGCCTGAGGAATATCGGTGCAATAGTTAGATAGATAGATATTCTTTATATTAGTTAAGTTAACTATCCGTGAACTGCTTAGTTTTTTTTATGCCACTATTTATTGACATTTTTGAAGATATAGGAGAGTACATAAATCAAGCCAAGTTCAAATCTTTACACATACGGGAGCTAATCGCAGCTAACTGAAAACGAAAGTGGTAAATTAACGCTGTTAATAGTATGCTGATATTGTCGGCAAATATACCAACGTGGGTGGTCATCAATATGCCATAGTATATACGATGACCCTAATGAGGCAACTGTTTACCTACTACTACAAGATATATGTAAGATGCGACTGTCTCAATGCAGTGAAAAACCCTCCATAATAGAAATCAAGTCACTGCTACTATGATGGGATTAGGCTTAATCACCACGCTTGCCTAATGCGGACGGACAAACCCGAGCAATCTCCGAAACATAATTTTTGCTCGACTTGACCAGCGCGGCGGAGCGATAGTGGCCACGGTAAATGACAGAAGCATTGTGATATGCCCTAACAAGCTGGACCCACGATCTAGTGAGGGTCCGGGGAATTCCGTGGATGCGTGTGGCATAGAGCCGATCTGTGTGGAGAACATTGTGTGAGCCCTATGTCCAACAGTGAACGTCTATTGGTTGAAATGATGATAATGTGTGACATACTTGCCAGGCGTGTCCCTGCAGTACTCCTCCGCTCCATCGGCGCCGCACGTGGCGTTGGCTGTGATGCTGGCGTACGGAGCCACGTCGCATACCACGCCTCGCCTGAGGAATATCGGTGCAATAGTTAGATAGATAGATATTCTTTATTTTACGGAAACGATATACCTAATAGGATACAACAATAGCTGAAAGTATAATAAGTCAATGTTAGTTAACTATCCGTGAACTGCTTAGTTTTTTTTATGCCACTATTTATTGACATTTTTGAAGATATAGGAGAGTACATAAATCAAGCCAAGTTCAAATCTTTACACAGACTGGGAGCTAATGGCAGCTAACTGAAAACGAAAGTGGTAAATTAAGGCTGTTAATAGTATGCTGATATTGTCGGCAAATATACCAACGTGGGTGGTCATCAATATGCCATAGTATATACGATGACCCTAATGAGGCAACTGTTTACCTACTACTACAAGATATATAAGATGCGACTGTCTCAATGCAGTGAAAAACCCTCCATAATAGAAATCAAGTCACTGCTACTATGATGGGATTAGGCTTAATCACCACGCTTGCCTAATGCGGATGGACAAACCCGAGCAATCTCCGAAACATAATTTTTGCTCGACTTGACCAGCGGGGCGATAGTGGCCACGGTAAATGACAGAAGCATTGTGATATGCCCTAACAAGCTGGACCCACGATCTAGTGAGGGTCCGGGGAATTCCGTGGATGCGTGTGGCATAGAGCCGATCCAGATGGCCTGAGGTGACACCTTTGTACGATATTTCTGCTGACACCGTTGCACGAGCATTTTATCAGTCGTGTATAACGAGATTTGGCTGTCTCCTGGTGGTGACAACGAATCAGGGCCGCCAGTTTGTTTCTAGTCTATTTAAGGAACTCACCAAATTATGTGGCACAGAGCTTCGTCACACTACAGCCTACCACCTAGAGGCAAACGGGATGGTAGAACGGTTTCATCGAACCTTGAAGCGCTGATGTCTCATGGCGACCAGCGGTGGACTGATTCACTACCCACCGTGCTGCTCGGTCTTCGCACAGCATGGAAAGATGACCTCCAATGCTCTACTGCAGAGGTTGTGTACGGTGAGCCCTTTAGAATTCCAGGTAAGTTCTTGCATACAATAACTCCACAATTTCAGATAATTATGTCACAAATCTGTCACTTCAAAAAAATGTCATTGTGTGGAGAACATTGTGTGAGCCCTATGTCCAACATTGAACGTCTATTGGTTGAAATGATGATAATGTGTGACATACTTGCCAGGCGTGTCCCTGCAGTACTCCTCCGCTCCATCGGCGCCGCACGTGGCGTTGGCTGTGATGCTGGCGTACGGAGCCACGTCAAGAGGCGGGGGGAGGAGGCCACTCGCCTCGTTTGACACCAGCACCTCTCCTATCGTGGTGCCGCTCAGTCTGTCAAGGAGAGCTCGACCTGGGGAAGACAAGAAAATAGGTAATATTAATAATAATATAATATTTCACTACATCACATACATTGATCTGACTCTGAGATAGGTAGCTCAAGCACCTGTGTTACAGATATCAGAACCAACAGTGGGATTACAAATATATACATATAATACTTTTCTTTTGTAAATACATACTTATAATACATAGAAAACACCCAGACCAATACAATACAGACATGTTCATGCACACAAATGTTTGTACTGTGCGGGGATCGAACCCGCAACCCTTGGCCCAGACGCAGCATTCACTACCACTGAACCAACCGGGTCGTCAAGGTATTTACAAAGGGGCTCGAACATCTTAACTTGACACTTTTATATGTGACTAGTAGCCCGCCCTCACTTCGCTTCGAGCCCGTAATTCAGAAATGAACCAATAGATGGCGCTGTGTCCTAATTACATCGCGCAAGCGTTTCGTGTTTTCGGTTTACCTAGTAAGCCTTGTCGTTGTCTATAGAAGTTATCTCTTTATAAATAGTATAGATAGGTGGCAGACGAGAAGGGATGACCTGATGATGCAATACCAGTAGGAGTCACAAGTGCACTACCAACTTTTAACCCCCTTTCCCCCCAAATGGTATACCGGTACTCACTCTACAGTTGCCTTCAAAGCCGTGGCTTAGAGCATGGGGCCAAAGAGTTGGCCATGATTCATGTTTTCGTAAGTTATGAATGACTTCCACATCAAACATCTAACATAGCTGTAAGTCGTATACAGGGAAACCAGCAGAACATGGTAAAGTTACCTGGTGGTAAGCAACTACGACGATACTACCTCTTTCCTCGACATTGAGCCCCCAGTACCCTGACTCACTCGATGAAGTGCGCAGGCGCTACTTCACGCCGGTTTTGTGTGTAAAATCAGCTCTTTACGTCAATTAAAGCGGTGTGTGGTCAACATTTTGTATAAAAAATACAAGCTTTATTTTTCCGTTTTCGGAAAGTTAAACACCTAATTAACGAAACTTGATTAACGGTTAAAGATCCGTGACAGACAAATGAATGAGATTCTGCAAACATGGAGGTTTTGGTTAATTGCAGGTATTTACTTGCAGAAATGTTGCTTTTTATTATTAAAGTTAGGCTTTCGCTCAATAATGACACACGCATTTTGCATGACTGTGTCATTATTGAACAACTCCTTATTTATTTAAGATAAATAAGTTACCTTATATATAACTAATAAATAGTAGGTAAGTACCTAAAGTATCATTTTATATACTGTCCCACTGCAGGGCAAAGACCTTCGTTATAGAAATGAATTCATCGCTACTATGATAGGATTGGCGATCACAAACCCGAGCTAAGTTGGAAAAATTCCAATCATACTTTTTGCTCGACCCGGGAATCGAACCACGGACCCCGAGATCACGATACTTAAATCACTAGACCAACGAGGCGCTAAAATTAATATTTGTGGTACATAAGTAAGTACAGTAGCGCTACCATGAGTTGACATCGAAAACTGACCTAACGTAAACTATTGCTCTGTCTCTTTCAAATGCATCACAATGAAAGAGACAAAGCGATAGTTTTCGATAGCGAGGATAGTATTTCAAACTCATGGTAGTGCTACTGAATATTAATTATTTATGGATACTTCGCTCCATACTTCGGAATTCAGTATGCCTATAAAACAATAGCCTCAATACCACAGTCAGAGCAATTTTTATCAAATTGCGTTTGCGCAGCCATTCCGGTAATTGAAATAAATTAGCCCTTGACTGCGACGTGGGCGTTTTACTCGGAAATAAACTCGTGTGACTAAGAAACTGGTCAAGTTTCGGTCTAAGTTTGGTTACTGGTTACTTAGGTACTTATTATCCTGTCCTGTGAGAAACAATAAATGATTTCCCATAATAACTCTATAGGCATGAAATCATTAGGTACATTATATAATAATTACATAAAAACTGAGATGTTGAGATATATTTTCGGAAAAATAGTAGGAGAATTGAGGGTCTGGATTCTAAATTAAGATATATCTGTTATAATGTCTGGATATGATTAAACATTTCGGTTTTTTTTTATTTAAATTGTAAGCAACTTCTTGAAACAAATTATCAGTTTTCTAAATCCCCTATCCCACAGAGTTCCCTGTAAATATTTGTTAGAGCAAAGCGTTAATGAAACAGTTAATTAAGCAAACATCGCCCGCCGCGTGGGACCGCGGAATCAACGAATGTAGCGACGCAACCCAACACAACCACTAGCGATGAGGTAGACGAAGCCTCGATCACGCATTACCATTGATAAAACACTACCTATATGCTATGTTTTTCAAATTTACGTTTATTCGCAGAAAAATAAAAGTAACGCGCCTAACTTTATTCCCTAACCAATAGTCATAATATTACTACTAATATTGGAGCATTGTGTTAACAAATTGTCGAAGTTAACTACATTCGATTGAACTAAAAGTTATGTAGGAATCAAAAAATCGACAAGTCACCTACCGCTGCACACAGAGACGTCGATTTTAACTTTGATTGTCACTTAAGAAAAAAGTATTGACCTTTCTTTCATTCAGCATAAAGACTATCCATAATTAAGTGAATGAACATTAAGGCAAAATGACGTCTCTGAGTGCGGCAGTTAGTGTTTGTTTACGATAGTCCACTATCGATAATAATAGAAAAATCAATAGTAGGTTTCTATAGTAATTTCTAACGAAACTAACACCAATATCGTAGCAGATTCGTTTCGGGTCATTGAGCCAGTGGAGTAGGTACCTAAAGAACTAAGCGATGTATTCTGATATGTCTTTATTTATGTCGATATTTCGAATATTTCTACACGCAATTATTATTACTGTTCCTATTTCTGAGCTACTCAAGAGGTCCAAGAATTTGTTTCCGGGAAGCTTGCGACACAACAAGGCTTTATTAGTGGTCTTTATTTATTAGTAAACGCTCCCGGCTAATTCACTCGGGTCCCTGGCCACTTTGGGACCGGACGGTTTTAATGGTGAAAGCAATTAGGCGCCCGGTTATAGTTTTCTCAAATGAATGAATGAAATTAAACCTACAATAAGATTGGAGCGATGGTAGATTCAAGAACTTGTAAGAAACTGGAAGTTATTGGTTCAAAGAAAATCAAGCCATTCCTCGCAATTTTGGAGCCTGTGAACTTTACCATTACCTACCTTTTTTATGCGATACGTGGCAGACAAGCAGACAGATCACCTAAGCCTGCCTAGGGAGCTTAATCGCTTGATTGCTAGGGTGCTTAATCGCTTGATTGCCGCCGCCTATAGTCACCAGCATTATCAGTAGAGTCACAGGTCGCCGGCCTTCTGTGAGGCCGTGGTATCCCACCGATCCATTCCAAATAACGCTCTTTTGGCGGTTTAGTCTTCATAAGCGGTTTGTATTTTTTTTTTATAATAAATTGTAAGCAACTTCTTGAAACAAATATATCAGTTTTGTAAATCCCCTATCCCACAGAGTTCCCTGTAAATATTTGTTAGAGCAAAGCGTTAATAAAACAGTTAATTAAGCAAACATCGCCCGCCGCGTGGGACCGCGGAATCAACAAATGTAGCGACGCAACCCAACACAACCACTAGCGATGAGGTAGACGAAGCCTCGATCACGCGTTACCATTGATAAAAATAATACTATCTATATACTATGTTTTCAAATTTACGTTTATTCGCAGAAAATAAAAGTACGCGCCTAACTTTATTCCCTAACCAATAGTCATAATAATACTACTTAATATTGGAGCATTGTGTTTACAAATTGTCGAAGTTAACTACATTCTAATGAAACAAAAGTTAATGGAGGAATCAAAAAATCGACAATGTCACCTACCGCTGCACACAGAGACGTCGATTTTAACTTTGATTGTCACTTAAGAAAAAAGTATGACCCTTTCTTTCATTCAGCATAAAGACTATCCATAATTAAGGTGAATGAACATTAAGGTAAAATAACGTCTCTGAGTGCGGCAGTTAGTGTTTGTTTGCGATAGTCCCCCTTTATCGATAATAATAGAAAAATCTAATCGTAGGTTGTCTGTAGTAAGTTTCTACAGAAAACCTCCTATTGATTTTTCTTTTATGTCGATATTTCGAATATTTCTACACGCAATTATTAGGTACTGTTCCTATTTCTGAGCTACTCAAGAGGTTCAAGAATTTGTTTCCGGGAAGCTTGCGACACAACAAGGCTTTATTAGTGGTCTTTATTTATTAGTAAACGCTCCCGGCTAATTCACTCGGGTCCCTGGCCACTTCGGGACCGGACGGTTTTAATGGTGAAAGCAATTAGGCGCCCGGTTATAGAGTTTTCTCAAATGAATTAATGAAATTAAACCTACAATAAGATTGGAGCGATGGTAGATTCAAGAACTTGTAAGAAACTGAAAGTTATTGGTTCAAAGAAAATCAAGCCATTCCTCTGCATTTTGGAGCCTGTGAACTTTACCATTACCTACCTTTTTTTATGCGATACGTGGCAGACAAGCAGACAGATCACCTAACCCTACCTAGGGTGCTTAATCGCTTGATTGCCGCCGCCTATAGTCACCAGCATTATCAGTAGAGTCACAGGTCGCCGGCCTTCTGTGAGGCCGTGGTATCCCACCGATCCATTCCAAATAACGCTCTTTTGGCGGTTTAGTCTTCATAAGCGGTTTGTATTTTTTTTTTATAATAAATTGAAGACAACATCACATACATTGTCCTGGTCCCAAACTAAGGTTTTTCCCTTGTGCTATGGAAACCAGAAACAACGAAGGTATCACAAACACCCAGACCCAACACAAATATCTGTTTCATCAACAAACATTTGTGTCGGTGCGGGGATCGAACCCGCGACCCTTACGTCTCAACCGGCGCTCAAACCATTGCGCTAAACGGGTCGTCAAATGATATTTGACTATGAATGACACACTCCTGAATTCTAAATAAAATACGAAAGAAAAACGTTATGTAGGTAACTTGTGGAATTGTAGTTTAACTGTACAGACAACTACACTTCTCGTACAATCAGACTGGCTGATCTACACGCGATTATCACTTGAAGTGTGTTTGAGAACCGAACGAAGGAATTTTAGTAAGTATACCATCCTGTGACTTGCCCTGTACTTCTCCAAGCGGGGCGTGAGGCATGTTCCGTGGCAGGCCCTTATTAAAGCTGTCAGACCACACGGCGGGCAATTTGCCCTCACTTGATTGATTGAGGTGTTAATGCCGATGTTATTATGTTGTTTGGACTTCAACAGAAATCATGGGGTGAGGGCAAAAAGGATAGAAAGGGATGGGTTATTAAATAGTTGTAATTTTGAAGAGTGACGGTGAAACTTTACTATTTTTTCAAGGACTGTCTCTTTCATCTCTCATCTTGAACGTATAATTCAAGGTTGCGTCCAAAGCTGTCACTTTTGGATCCCGAGTAAGTACGTATAGACCTTGGAAAATCTGGTATTCTGAAGCGATGCACGTCTGACCTTCGCAACCCTTTAACATGGGAACTTGATCAACTGAATTGTGTTTATACGTTTCAGAAATTATCCGAAAAGTGCAGGCTTTCTTGCGATGTTTTCCCTCACTCCCGAGATGGTAGAAATGGGCACATAGACTTGTATAATCCATAGGTGCATGCTGAGATTCGACTTATCGGGTTACTACAACCTTTCAAAATTTTAATGTTCTGATTTAAATCTTTTTGCCAGGAAAGTTTTCCGCTAATCTGGTTTCGTTGTCGAAATCAATCTGCCTCACAGAAAACCGGCGTGAAGCAGCTCCTGTGCTGTGTTTCGCCGAGTAAGTGAGGGTACCGGAGGCCCATCGGGGGGAAGGGGATAAAAGGTTAGCAGCGCACTTGTTGCATGTGTTCATGGGCGGCGGCAATTGCTTACCACCAGGTGATCCGCCTGCTCGTCTGCTACCTATCACATAAAAAAAAAATGTATGTGTGGCTGTTCCTACCAATTTACTTCATGTGAGTGGAAGATAAACGCACAGATTTGAAAAACCCAGAGGTACGTACAGCCACACATCAAAGTATACAAAACTGTCAAATTTCTTCAAACGACTTTCATCTTACTGTCATACACATTAGGTTGAATATCAATTGAGGAAATTTGACAGTTTGTGGTAACCTGATGTGTGGCTGTCAGTACATTCTTGAACCTACGATTTCCCGTCAGGAAGAACCTAAAGCCTCAAATAGAGTAGGTGTACAGTCACGTGCACTAATAAATATACAACCTCATTCAAATATGAACCTTATATTCCTAACATAAGAGTCGCGGTGTTTACATTTGCCACTGTACGTCGAGGTCAAAAATATGTTTACACTTTAGGACCTTGTCACAGTACATATGTATGAGAAAACGACTTCCACTGTCTTATAAATATGTATTGTGACAAGGTCCTAAAGTGTAAACATATTTTTGACCTCGACTGTACCTACCACTAAATTAATACCGCAAAGTTAGTACGAATCTGCTCCACATTGAATTCCCTTAAACTTAAGTCCACTATCAAAGGCAGCCATCTGGCCGCACTTCACATGCTTTCCGAGACTCCATCAATTTGTATGGAATTTATTGTGATTGTATGGGAATGCGGCGAGTGTGAATGAGCTTTGGAGCCAGTTGAATGGGTCGTGTTTCTTTGTGATCGGGTTTTATTAATAAAACTGGGGGAGTATGGAATGGAATTCAGCTTAATGGATCTAGTTTTTGACATTAACCCCTTAATACAAACGGAGACTAAAGTTAGTCATGGCTTAAAAATGATGCTGACACTTTTGCTTGTCAATTTGTTATACAACCCAGACAATAGTGTATGGAATTTTGATTTTAGCCATTTCACATGCCAAAGTGTTATATCATTATGAGGGCTTCAGGAGGATAACGAATAAAACGGTGTAAGTATTATCTTATACAATATTATTATCTATAACGATAATATTGTATAGGTATGTTCCTACTTGTGGCCCACTCTCACTTTGTTTCGGAACCCGGATCCTTTTTGTAGTAGTTCCAAGTGTGCCCAATAGATGGCGCTGTATGTCAATTGCATTGCGCCAGGGTTTTCGGTTTACATAGGCTTATTAACGTTGTCTTTAGAAATTACATCTTTATAAATATTTTATAACCCTCCTTTTGCTTTGCCGTATTTGGGTAAAAAATAAAGGATAACGATAATTCTATCACCACACGGGTGAAACCGCGGGGCCAAACTAGTAGTAGATAAAAAGGCACGTTGATGGTGTTGCTAAAACCAAAGTTTTATTCAGAGGTAGGTATGTTAACGGCTGTTATCTTGTATTGTGGAGTGCTAAAAATAAAACGAAAGATAATAAAAAAACACGCAACGCCAACACAAGTAGAACGTACGACGTTTGGCGTTAGGTATATGTGAGCTATTTTCGCCGCCTCTCACAAGTCTTCGGTAGTATAGTGGTCAGTATCCCCGCCTGTCACGCGGGAGACCGGGGTTCGATTCCCCGCCGGAGAGATTTCTTTTTATTTTTTTTTGTTTATTTTTTTAGATTGTTTCATATTTTTGATACTGATTCATAAGCAAAACGGCGAGATTAGACTAGCGAATTGTTAATTTCACGGTTCAAAGCACTAGTAGTCGTAAAACGTGGACAATAGCTATTGTAGAGGTGAGTGATTAGGTTTAGTGCTCTAAGGTCTAGGGTTTTAAGATGTATCCCGAGATCCCGGGATCTTGCTAAATTAGTAACCTTTTTAATCCCGGGATAATAAACTTTCAGATCTTTTATCTATGTAATTATACTATTTATAAAGACTTAATATATAATACTATTATTGCGCACGCCTATTTCTTATGAATTACTATTTATAAAGGACCATTTTATACTAATCCTTTTAAATAAATAAATATAATTCAAAAAGATAAAAATTGCCGCGACGCTAGCGCTATCTCTAGGAACGCTGGCAACTATTTTGGTCACTAATTTATCTATAATGGTAAGGTTCTACAACGCGTACATTTATAAAGAGTAATTGCTTTTAACTAGTAATAATAAATAAATAAATATTTTTTTATGCAATTAGTTCTGACGTTCCTTTAATGGCCATAAATAGTTAATAATTTGTATGCAAATAAAGGTGCCGTGCCTATGTGTTTATTTCGTTGCATTCTACTTGTGAGCACTTTGTTTTTTAACTTAACGCTTAACATTTAACTTAAGGTTTTTTTATAATTTTATCAGGGTTCTCTTTCTGTGACCCCGGATCCCGGGTTAACCTCTATCCCGGATCTCGGGCGCCCCCTAGCGGTTGCGAATCGCATGCGTGCGCACGCGCCGTTCCGCGGCGGGCACAAAGGGACCATCGAACTATGCGATGCGGACAATAAATCTACTAGATACTCTATCCTTTGACTATACTCATACTTACACTGCATACGCATTTGGTATGGTAGGCACCGACCAGACCCTTCCATCATTTGCTTGTAAAGATAATAAATAAATAATTCACGCAACATTCAAACTTACATTGTAACAATACATTGACCTGACTCCGTACTAAGTAGCATAAGCACTTGTGTTACAGATATCAAACAACAGAAGAATCACAAATTAAATACATATAAAACACCCAGACACTGAACAACACAAATGTTCATCACACGAATGTTTCTTCAGGGTGGGATGGAACCCACGACCTTTGGCGTATAAGGCAGGGTTACTACCAAATTCGCCATATGGTTAGTCTAAAGATTCGGTCACAGATTTCGTTTCGTTGGAGGCTCGTAGGTCTTTGTCGTGCGCTTGCGCGTGCGCATGCTAACTAGCGCCATCAATTCCCCTCAGCCCGTTACTTGAGCTGTGAGGCGTTATCTCACGTCATTTGCTGGCTTTTAGCTAGAATTGCTTGCAGGACTTAGTTGATTAATTCCTTCGCCTGTCTTTGATGTGTCAAATGACTAATGAGTAATGAGACATTCGTTTTAATTAGCATTCAATTGACTTGGTAGTGACAAGTAGCGTGTGTAGCTATAAACAATATAGGATTTTCTACTGTGGAAGAGCCACGCTTTGGCATGAATGGTCAGATCGACTGGAGTGACACCACGGCCTCACAGAAGACCGGAACGCTTAATATTACGCAATTATAGCCAAGTATTCGTACCAATATAAATATTTATTGGTACGTACCTGCAGGCTGTGCCCGCCATCTCCTGTGGCGGATACTGATCTCAATGACGTCCTAGGTAGATCGACGGTTGGTCTGCCGTGGCCCAAAATAGAGAGCAATGATGTCGTGTTGTGACGGAGGCCACGATCCACTAGAAATCGCTGAGCCATCCAAGTAAAGTAAAGTATTTTGCTGTTTAATAAAATATACACAACTGGAGATGCACGTAAGCATCAATGCGGCAACATATTACGAATATAGAAAAAATATAATGTCTAGACAGACAATCGTTAGTCGAACACAGATGCAGCAGTGGTTTTGGTGCTGCATGAGAGAAGACTTTATCGAACGTTCTGTTCGTTAAATTAAAGTAAAGTATCAACTTATATACTGTCCCACTGCAGGGTCAAGGCTTCCATAAAAGAAATCAAATCATCGCTCGCTACAATGGTGACATAAGGCTTAAACACTACGCTCGCCTAATGCGGATTGGTAACTGATCACTCACTCAAGCTGTGTTCAAAATTTTAAACATACTTTTTGCTGTGTTCGATTCCAGGGATCGTTAATTTAAACTCTATTACAATCTGCATTTCTCGCGACGCACGGAAGTGTTGCGGTTGCGTTGGGACGTGCAAATACGGGACTACAATGTCAGGAGCTCACGCGCAGGGTCAAGGAACATTCAAAGGCGGTGGACCACACGCAGCTGCAGCCACCAGGCAAGGATGACAAATGTCTTGCGGTTGGACAGTTCATGCGTCTACTTTTTACTGTGAGATAACCACGCTTCGGCATGAATTGGTCTGCCGGATTTATAAAACCACGGCCTCATAGCAGACCGGCGTGAAGCAGCGCCTGCGCTGTGTTTTGTTGAGTAAGTGAGGGTACCGGAGGCCCAATTGGGAGGAAAGGGAGTTAAAGGTTGGCGGCGCACTTGTGACTCTCCTCATGTTGCAGGTGTCTATGGGCAGCGGCAAAAGCTTACCATCAGGTGATACGTCTGCTCGTCTACCATCTATCACAAAAAAAATCTTCCGTCTACCGCATCCTCGCACGCCTGACTATAGTATAATGTAAAAAACCTATTTTTTTTTTTTCAAAAGTACCTTTACGTTGATACTACTCACTAGATACCTAACAAACCAAAAACTTGACAATTGACATACTTACTTATCTAAAAATTGTATCTAATCTGATTTAATCTAATTTTGTCAGCATTTAATTGTTTGTGACAAAAAAAAATACAAAAGTTTGGAAACTTGTGGTTAAAAGTAGCACCTTACGATTCTAAAATAACTACATAATCCAATCTATTTTAAATTCCCATCCTTCGGTATCCTTTAAGTAACTTCCTGAATAAATAAACCTCTTTATTTATTTATTGAAATCACTCCATACAGCCCTGTGCGCCCGCGCAGAGTAAACAAAGCAGGCAACAGTAGAACACTCAGTGCGAAGGAAGTGGTCGCGGCTGTAAACAGACACTTGTAAATGAGGGAGAGACTAGAGTTGCTGGTGAAGCGCCGAAAGGGCCGAAAATGCCGAAAGGGCCGAAGATGCCGAAACTGGAAAAACTGTTTAATGTTAATATTTTGACGATTGATTTTTTTTTTATTACGATTAAATTGGGTACACAAATAAATAATCCCTTGAGGCTTTAACATAGACGTTTTGGTCAAACAGATCAGACAGAAACGTACATTTATAACGTTAATAGTCCTACTACTCCTGCTAGGTGTTACCTTAATTGGTTTATGTAAGAAATGGGCGCTACACCAAAATCACCCAATTAACTTAATCCCAAACTATGTACTTATAGTTACCTTAAAAGAATTAATCGATTAATGCGATTAAAAATCAACACGCCGGGCTATCGCTTGTAGGCAATTAAGAAGGCCCGATTAAGAATCGGATACATCCATTATATCGTTCCGGCATCGATCACGGTTTGGTTCATACTCGATTTAATCTCGTTATTATCAGGAGCAATAAATCGATGTCTTTAACACCGAGTTGCACGCTATAGCTTTGTTGTGATGATGCTTGCGCTAACTTGGTTAGGGTTAAAGTTCCACACACCACCTTGTCCCTTATATGTGACAAAATGAATGGTGGTTTCCCCAAGAAAAACAAAAAAAAAATGCCAAAGCTAGGTCTCCCACGGTCACATATAACAACCACCAGGGCTCATCAGAAATGTCCATCATGTCTGTCACTTATCGATCATCATGTATGTATAGCTTTTACTTTTTCTCCCATTAGACCAGGGTTTCCCAACCTTTGTTTTGTGCAAGCTTTCCAGACTAACAATATTTATTTCATGCATCCCCCCTGTATTTTTCAATGATTGCAAAAAGAAACTTAAATTATGTAGTAGGAAAAAATATTCATTAAGCAAGATAGAGGCAAGCTTAAAATTTCCCCCTTGACATCTCTTTACTGCCCCCTGGGAGACAATTTTCGTGCAGCCGACATTAATTTAAAAAAATTAAATGCGCCAGACAATCATACCAATCAACTTGGTCTCAAACTAGGGCAACCCCTGTACTATGACTACCAGGTGACCATAATTAACTGGGGGCGTCAACCCAGACCCAAGAAAATTTTGAAAAGTCGTGTAGTATCCTAGTACTTTCCTAAATTGACTTGACCGGGAATCGAAACCGGGACCTTTTGCGCTTCTGGCATTGAAGTTGATATTATATAATAATTTATTTATTCAAGTAACATGACTCATAATTTGTTAGTTATAAAGGCCTTATCCTATGTTAGTAATTATACATTTAACTTATATTATATTTATTTATTTGTGAATCACACCCGTTGATGTTGTGCAGCTGTAATTCATATAGCGGCAGTCAAGCCTACTCGCTATCATATTCAAGATGCTGTTGGGGCATATTAGAGATTTGTATGGATGAATGTATGAAATCTCTAAATCCGACTTCGATGTCGAGTGCCCGAGCATTTCTCCCCTGGTTGAGAACTCCTGCGTTAGACGAATGACCAAACAGAGCGTCGCAAGAAGTGAGGAATGCCCTGAACGTGTGGGCCGCGGGTCCCATAGATGGAGCCCTTTAACTTCATTAGTGTGGCCTTATTTGGTTTGTGATATTTTTGTCCATCCTTTTCCCGGTTATCACAATTTTTATAGATCGGTCCGTGGGAAACAAAGTGTTAAAAACTAGCGGTGCCCTACGGTTTCAAACATAGACATTACTTTATTGCACAAAATTCACAACTTAAGAAGTTGACAGACTAGTGATGTATCGGTGAACATTCACATCCCTTTAACCATGTTTTTTACCAACCAATCTCAACAACATGTGTATTACCGTTTTTTTTTTCAAAATTACCAAAACACGTGACCGACTTATTGTTTAAAAAAGTATGCAAATTTCCAAAAGTTATAGACAACTAAATGGTACTTAGAAGACGTGGTTAAAGGGATGTGTGTGTATGTCAGATACACCTCCTACCTACTTCCGATCACTTTTGATAGTACAACTGTCTGCGCAGTGTCATCCATCGGCTAAACATGTTTGTCGCATAAATACTACTCGTACACACAACATACTTCACATAACACAATACTACATAACCTAAAAATAGGCACAGTCCAACAAGCTGCCAACGGGACTGCGCGGGACAAAAACGCTCGCTGCCCATATTTGGGCGCCCTAATGAGGGTAATGGGGGGCTGCCCGTATAATGGGGGAGTCGCTCCCACGCCGGGGTAAGGATGAGAAATATGTACGAGTATTATCGAAAGCGGCAAATCGATTACTTTCCTTAATCGATTATTACAGTTATGGATGATTTTTTAGTTTCAAAATATCGATTTTGTCACTTTCCATCAAGTGCTTTGTGATCAAGCGTTGGCCTAGTCTTGGTGATCCGTCTGCTCGTCTTCCACTAACTATTTTGTAAACTTCATAAAGATATTTTATTCAAAAATGGACAAAAAATATTGGGTCTTCCCATACTCATTTTTTTAAACCTAACCCATTGGGGTACCTATCTTTGGATAGGTCTTTAAAAATTGTTGTTGAGGTTTCTAAATATATACCTATTTTTCTAAACTGAATAGTTCACGCAAAAGACACTTCCAAAGTGGAAAAATGTGTGTCTCAACTCTAGGATTTATGTGTGAATCGAAGAGCAAGCACGGCATTAATAAAAAAAAACAAACAAAATACATAATCGATATTCCTTGTGGAATATCCCATCCCTTCGTCCGGGGCTTTTTATCCCGGCTGCTTTTGGAGTTGGCAGCTACCGGTTCTGGAATCTGTGGCTAGTTGGTAAGATCGGAATGAGGGTGTTTTAATATGAAGTTGGCATGACATGGCTTTAAGTTTTAAATAAATAAATTCATCGCTGTTATGCCAGATATCGAATTTCCCTCCCTTTCATAAACGCTCATTCGTTACGGAAAGGCTTCTAAACCGGCAGCTTAAATGCCCGGTGGGATTCGGTAGTAGAAAATTAGAGTTAAAAAAAACAAAAGAGTACTGAAATTCGAAAAAAGAACACTGCGTTTTTGTGTCCTAATAAATAGTTTTCTTTTCTGTCTTCAAGTAATAATCACATACGCGACCAGTAACAATAATGTCAATTATTGCTAAAAGTGGCCGTTTTTAGCAATAATTAACATTATTGTTACTTGTCGCGTGTTAGAAATATTGTATTGCATCTTGAAAAATCCAATTTACTTAGATCTAAGTCTGTAATGTTTTATTTTCTTCAAAAACATCATATTTTCGCCACAATCAATGTAAATAGGTTGGCGGCGCTAGTTTCATTCGTATAGCCCCCTAACGTAACTATTCTCAAAAATAGAACAACAGTATCGACTATAGTATATTATTATGCAAATTTCTAACATTCACCATAAGAAAAAAACCACCGCGGGTACATTTACCCCGGCACGCCGCGGATTCCTAGAGGTTGCGCCGCGGTGATCCATCACTCCTTATTCGCATGCGCGGGAATTAGATCCGATATGGGATAACCTGCGCAAGAGTACATTCTCAAATGCTAGCTTTCGTTCGAGTTCATGTGGGTTTTGGTAATAATAAGCAATTCGAATCTACATTTCTATTGTATGAAAAAGTGGAATTCCCTACCAGCTGAATTCTTCTCTGAACACTTATAATTTGGACGTTTTCAAGAGAAGAGCTGTCAGTAGACAGACAGAATTAATACACCCTCAGCCACATTTTCACTTACTATCGATTGCGGCCAATGTTAGACTATTATGACGACCCGTTTAGTGCAGTGGTTTTCGAGACGCAAGAGTCGCGGGTTCGATTCCCACACCAACACAAACATTTGTTAATGAAACAGATATTTGTGTTGCCTTATTTGTTAAAAGGGAAAAAATTTACGGCGTAACTACAGTAATTAATCAACTATTTTTAACTAACCAAATCCCAAACTTTCACGTCCAATTCCACTAAAAGTAAATCCCAAGATTCATTTACTTAGAAATATGCGGGGAATCCGACAATCACCCCGAATGCCGCGGCCTTAGGCCCTACAAAGGGCCGCATACCTCGGACTTCAAGCTCACCGGCCTGACGAGGGCTATGTCCTGCTTTTCGGTAGGTATTTAAAAACGTTAATTAAAAAATGGGACCGCGACCCGAGACGCGTACACACGCACTCAAACTTGGATTAAAAATAAGTTGGATAATAAAAAAGGGTGTCATATCCCAAAACTATACCCATGGAAACGTTTATTTATTTATTTAACAAACGGGAATTGTAGAGGGCTTATAAATTATACTAAAATTACATAATTAGAGACCCTCGCTTCCAGTTGCGAAAAAGGGCTTTATTGATAACTACAAGCAGTTGATCCAATACCGCCTCTTCTTTTTTTAGCCTGCTAGAATAAAACTATAGTTTTCATCAAAATCCTTAGTTCATTTTATGATGTTACATGAACATAAAGTACCTAAACATTGAGTTCCAAAAAATTTTTTTTAGTTCATAGGTACTCACTCTCATACGATAAAGTACGGTTCATTATTTTGTCCATTCAGCATATCCTCTGTACAAAAATTGCAGTATAGCTTACCTGAAACAAAAAAAACCTTAATCAATTAAAGGACATTTAACCGAAATTAAATACTTAAAATACAAAAAAATATCTCGCTCGAGCGATGACGCACAATACTATAGTATGGCGACACAATCGTAAACGCCATGTAAATGCTAAAAACCGTAGACCACACAAAGCTACACAAAAAATGGCAATAGATAAAGCGCTTGTCCGGTGCCACTCCATTTTCCACGCGTTGCTTTTGAAAATCGACGGCGCGTCGCAAATGGAATGCCTTTGGTCAGGGTTGCCACAAGTCCACAACATAATAATATAATAATAATAATATTTTCACTTCATTACATACATTGATCTGACTCTGGGATAGGTGGGTAGCTCAAGCACCTGTGTTACAGATATCAGAACCAACAGTGGGATTACAAATATATACATATAATACTTTTCTTTTTGTAAATACATACTTATAATACATAGAAAACACCCAGACCAATACAAACAAACATGTTCATGCACACAAATGTTTGTACTGTGCGGGGATCGAACCCGCAACCCTTGGCCCAGACGCAGCATTCACTACCACTGAACCAACCGGGTCGCAAACATATTCCAACTAACTAACTAGGCTGGCGCAGCAATTGATAAAAAAAGCTAGATGGAGATCTAGGATGGTCCTACGCCACCATATGCCAGTCATCAGCCTGGAGTTCACGCAAATCTTTCTCAACTTTATCCCTGGCCTTCGACCACTTGGCCGTCCCAGGTTGCAACACAACCTTCTCCCATTCTCTCGAGGTGGTACAACATTTACAGACAAATTATAAGGCAAGAAACTCCTTCATCATCCTCATTTTTAAATCTTGGGAGAGTGGCTCTCCGAGAGCCACGCTTAAACGAGCCGGGTCGACCGCAGTAATACCACAGCCTCGTAGAAAACTGGCAAGATGCAGCGTCCGCGCTGATAAGCTCAGTACCTATCACATATAAATAAAGAAAAAATCGTCTTCTCATTCAGCGTCTCAGTCTCAGATTGAGGCGTTCAAGCCGTTTTTCTGAGCCAAATTCCCTGGCGGTACGATATAGCATTTGGTTGCGAACGACAAAGACAGTCGAACGGGAGAAACACGAAATGAATCACTGCTATAACTATAAAGAACTTTTCGATTCCAATGTCAACTAAAGTTGCGTATAATTATTTGGTAGTGCCAGCCCTGTTTGGTCAAAGGTGCGTTGCATTGTGCAACGCCGCGGGCGCCGGCGCCGCGTGACGAGGGCTGCGCCGGCGCAGGTGGAGTGGCGCGGATTGACGACCGATGCGCGCACCGGCGAGATCAATGCGCCAAGCTATGGGATGAAACTCAATAGCTCTGCAATAAGTTCTACATATAAAAAGCAAACTAGGATACTATGACGTCCGTGGGCCTGGGAGACCATCTCTAGAGGGAGCGGAGGACACAATAGATCACTTTGGTCGCAGTGTCCACTCGGAAACGAAAGCTCCCAGCTTTCGTAATAATACTAATAATAGGATACTATTTAGTACGCATCCTAGATGTAGTTATGGACATTGGCTCTACGTTGAAACAAAAGATATACAGGATGTATCTGTGAACATTTATAAATCCTTTTAAACCACGTGTTTACTCGTATACCAACAACAACATTCGTATAAAAAAATTACAACAACAATTCATACGAAGTCGATCACGGGCCTTGGTCATTTTGTATGAGGAGTCGTAAACATTTTAAGAATTGACACATTCTACCTATCTTGATTTATTTTGTAGTAGTACTTTTTAGTGGAATTTATGCATATTGACGACTGATGCGCGCACGCAACGGAGATATCAATTCGCTAGCGGCTTAATAGATTATCTTTACAGCAGGAAAGATTACAGAAATTAGTATAAGTAATTCAATACAATACAGTCGGTTAAAAATGTTGCGCAATCGCCAGCCGTATTAGTCCAAAAAACTTATTTACACATTTTTTTCGGCCCAATACTAGAAAACTTTACAACCCTCGAAAACCGTTTGTTATATTACGTCTTACCTGCCCGGCACCCGCGGCGCGAGGTGCGCAAGAGCAGACCCCGGCACTTCATTAGCCGTTTATGGCGCCTTTGACGGACCGCCGCTTTGCGTGACACTTGACCAGGGCTATAGTGCGACACGTCTATTTTGGCCGAAAGATGTCACTGGAGTCATGACAAAAATCGTGTTTCTAATTTGGTGACATTTATTATATGATAGATATATAAATAAAATAAATAATAGATGTTTAAATTGTTATACCTATACATACATACAAACTTATTTAACTATAGGAGGGCTTCGCATGAATGGGTTGACTTGACAGATATATCACTCTGTGATCAGCATCTGTGCTGCATTTCGCTGAGTGAGGGAGCCTACCGAACTTTCCGACTCGACTTTCCGAATCAGCGGTAGCTTACATAATATTTGACTTTCATAAATGTTCTATAAGGAATTAAATTGAATAAAGAATATTTCTATTTCTACCAGAGGCCCGGAGGCACTGAGGCCCAGTCCGGAGGGAAGATAAAAAAGGTTGGCAGCTGTATTGTGACTTCACTGGTGTTTCAGGTGTCTTCGGGCAGCGGCAAATTGCTTACCTTACCAGCAGATATCCTGCTCTGCCGTCACCTATGACTTTTTTCTGTTAACTCCAAATGTATTTTAAAGTTACTTAGACGGAGTCACGTCAATGTATGAGCTGTTAGATAGATAGATATTCTTTATTACACAGAAATAGAATAGATTAGATGTTGTGAGAATTTATTTATTCACTTACTATCGAAGGTACTAGATCTTGATACCATCCAAACGTACCCAGAGCCGCCTCAGGCGGAAGCTATTCCTCAATCATTGGACGCCTTAGAGAACGCTGAAGAGTTCTCACGCGTAAGCGGTTGTATTAATTTGTGGGTGCGCGCGCGCAGACGGACAGAGGGCGTCGTGTGTCTCTATTAAGCTGTTGGCTGGTGGTTAACTTGGGTGGCTGTGGTTATAGGCCCGAAATAGGGGTGGCCAGAACTTGATACACTCTTTTTTTTTCAGGGCGATTTTTTGGTCCACTAATATGGCTCCTTGGGTCAAGGAGCAGAGGACGGCCTAAAAAGATATGGATGGATTGTGTGAAGAATAACATGACTGAAAAGGAGGTGGAGGATACGATGACGAATGACAGGGACGAATGGAAGAAGAAAACATGCTGCGCCGACCCCAGATAATCTGGGAATAGGGCAGGCAGATGATGATGAATATTGCTACTTGGAACTTTTTTTTAGCTGTGATAAATTAAACAGAAGACCATCCCTGTAAAACTAAAATAACATTGAATATCTCTTTTTTTATACTAGAGGCAACAAACGAGCCTGCGGGTTTACATATTAGTAAGTAATCATCGCCGCTTACACATCTGCGAGATCAGAGTGATTGCTGATGCATTGCCGGCTTTTTAGAAAAGAGCCTACGCTTTCTTGAATATTAAGTATCAGCCTATTATATTGTGTCCCATTGCAGGGCAGACGAGCAAGAGGCAGATTTCGGCCGCCCATAAACATCATCAACACTTGTATTTTTCGTTTATTTTAGTTATTGGACTACAAAACAATATTGGCATTAACAAATCAGGTCAGTCAGTGTTTGAGGACTACGGTGCGGCGACCTCCTCGTGTGGCCTCCCCGGTAGTATTTTCTCTCTGTTTGGAACTGCTACCGGAGGCTCTGTTTGGTGCATAAGGCGGCATTCACTCTGCGTGAACAAAAAAAAAAATAATAATTATAATTAAGGAACCCTTATTCACAGAAGACAACCCTAATCATTTCTAACTTACAGTAACGCGTGGGAAAAGAAAAAGACGACTTTTGTAGGAAATAACTTACTGCTTTCTCTCTCCCGCTTATTTATACCGATAATTACTTTATCAAGTGATAATTACCCTCTCGGAGTTCACAACCAGTTTTCAATTCAATAGCTTCATTAAGATATTGTTCTAATTGCTATGTAAATAGAAGATGACTGGATATTTTAATAATATAATTTCTATTCTAATGACAGATTGTGTTGGGTCTGGGTGTTTGTGCTTCCGTTTTTTTTTATGTGATAGGTAGCAGACGAGCAGGCGGATCACCTGATGGTCATCAATTGTCGCCTATGGACACATGCAACAGCAGTGGTGTCACAAGTGCGCTGTAACCTTTTATCCCCTTCCCCCCCGATGGGCCTCCGGTACCCTCACTCACTCGGCGTTGTTTTTGGTTTCCATAGAAACCTGAGTTTGGAACCAGAGAACAATGAAATGTGATGTTGTTTCATACAAAGTATGTAATGTTCACTCATTTATGCATTATTATGTTATTTTCATTGCGTGTCTGACAAAATTGAATTGTACCCGACCTTATCAAATTTATTAGGCTTTTAAAACTGTAACTTTATTTTATTTGTTATGTATCGTTTTCGAATCAAACCCACAAAAGAGCGTTAAGCAGAGGCACGTCCAAATGCGCCAGCAGGCCAATAAAGAATTTGTGCATTTTAAACTTAAGGTCCAGGTTAATTGGTTCTTAAGTCTATCCGGCTTTGACCCCTTAATGGGCAGTAGGTATAAATACAATCAATTGGTTTTATACCTTATCTCCAACACATAAGGTTCAAAATATGGTGTCTAACATATCCACCATAAAGGGTTAAGGTTTTAAGATCTGGCATTCCTCCCCACGTTTTATTCCTCGGCAGCCGGCAAGTGTCGACCGCTGGTAATGAAGTCCATATTTGCCACCAGGTGTTAATGGACCGGCAAAAACACGCAAACGACCGCACTTGCATCTTTCCATCTTAACTAAATGGGGAATTTGCATTTTATGTTTTCTTGCAGGTGTTTTTTACTGTCCAAGACACGATAAAACTTGATTGTTTGGCGCAGTGGTTAGTGAGTGAATACTGTAAGTGACGGTTGCGGTTGCTAGAAGTAGGTATCCTGTGCCCTGTGGCTAGGGGCGTTAAGAATACTGCCAAGGTGTTCCCGGCCTGTCGTAAGAGGCGACTAATCGGGCCTTCAGAGTACGTGAGCATACCCACTACTGGGGAGTGGCTTGCTCAGTGTCACGACTACGCGAGGGAAAATCCTACTGGGTGTCCTGGTAGGTCGTGCATCTAGGAGGGCTGCATTGCGCCAAACGATTTGGAGTAAAGTGGCGAGCGTGATTAGCGGTACGGTCCAGTCCCGGCTGTGGGGTATCCGACCGCGATTGCGCTGAGATGGACACCCCAGGGGTTTTGATTAGGGTTAGAGTCATCTTGTCCCCCGCATGTGACAAAGTATGGGCCATGAAGGTTTCTCCTGGGAAAACAAAAAAGTATCTAGGCTGTGGAACTGAGTTTTTCAGTCAATAATTGTTTGGTGACACCGCGGCGTCGCAATATCATCGGTCTTGAAGTTACCGCAAGGACTCCCTCTCTCTGCATCTCTACTGCTGTTGGCTTTTAACCTTTCCCCCTGATTGGATCTCCGTTACTCTCACTAACTTGGCGAAACACAGCGCAGGCGTTGCTTCATGCCAGTCTTCTGTGGGGCCGTGGAATTACTCCTGTCGAGCCGGCCCATTCAGGCCGAATCGTAGCTCTCCCACGATCTTCACGGTCACGGACCACGGTGGTGCTCTTTTGTGAGGCTTTGGTATGAATGAATTAAATATCTTTATGTATCACTAGTGGCCCGCCCTCACTTCGCTTCGGGACAGTAATTTAGAAATGAACCTATAGATGGCGCTGTGTCCAGTTACATCGCGCAAGCGTTTCGTGTTTTCGGTTTACGTACAAGCCTTGTCGTTGTCTATAGAAGTTATCTCTTTATAAATAGTATAGATTTTGAAGCGTGGCTCCACCAAGATACTACTTATGTATAGTAAAAAATTTAGTTTAGCAAATTTTTCCGTGTAAAGTCACCAACCGAGCCATTTCCACGGCTGTAAAATTCAGTTAGTACCCATTAATGTTCTGCAAACATTCAAGAATTCAAAGGTTCCCACGCATTCCTTGTAAAAACTTCACCATGAGAAAGTAGCCGCAATGAGCTTTCATCCTAAGTGCATTATGATTGAGCTTTTTACGAGCGGAGCGTCGCGTCGACAGACAGACGGACAGACAGGGTTCTAATAACCCCGGGGATAGGGTTGTCAAAAATTATAATAGATGCCTGCTCGTTTGCTACCTATCACATAAAAAAATACATAGGCCAGATTACATAATTAGAAGCCAAAGGTATTGGGATCAATCCCCACCCTAAACGTCCAGTTCGTTTTAGATCCTCTGGTAAATGTATGAGTTGTTATGTAAGTAAAATTTATTTATGGATTTATTAACCATCAAGCAACCCTACGAGCGTTATTATTCGACTATTCAAGATTAAATATAATCACCGGCTGTTCACAGGCTATTCAATGTTTTATGACAAGAGAAAAGAAATCAATATTGAAAGGGGAATTCAAATCAAATGGTATTAGTTTTTATAAAGCGGATTCTGTGTTTTTCAAAAGCTTTGTACGCTTCTGCGTCGTAAAACACAATTTTCTTTATTAAAAATCCTTTATTTTTTGTTTATGGCTTGCAGCGTGTCTGGAGGCATCAAAGACTTTGGGAGGGACATGGTCTACTCAGCTATTGTCGAATGATTATAATAATTGTAAACCATGATTATCTTTAGCCTCTGTTTTGTACCAGGACGTTTGTGAAGCTGTCAAATTCAATTATTCGTATTTTAAACTGTGTTAGAGTAGGGTTTTTGTATGAACTGACGTATCGTTACGAATAATTCCGATATCGTTTGGCGGAGTAGACCCCCAGATTACGTCTTTAAAGATTGCCAATAACGGCATTTCTTACACTAATTATAAACTCCAGTCTTCCGAAGGCCAGAAAAACCAAGGGCTTCGAACCCCTTATCTTTACGGGCGCTGTATATGGACTCGACATGTACGGACACCGTCGTCGCTGGCCCTTTGCCGCATATTCCTTGTCAATTACGCATGAAATATATCTTTATAGCAATATATGAGTTATTGGTCGTGTGACTGATTATGGGATAGGGTTTATGAGTCACTTTATTGCCATTAACTTCTTACAAACTATTTGCTGTAACGTTGTTGACCGTATTGACTTATTGCTTCATATATCTTGAAATACTCTTCCAGTTGCTTTTAAAACTGTTACTTTGGGTTGCGCGTCGATGTGAATATAAAAAGTCTAACTATATAGTATGTAGGTACCTAATTATTACAAATAATTTCCGTCTTTCGCAACTCTAACTGCCGCATTGATGTTATTTAACCTTGATGCTCATTTACCTAATTATATTGTCTACTAAATTAAGGGTTAATATTTTTACTTAAGTGACAATTAAAACTTGATTAACGTTTCTGAGTGCGGTAGTTAGGGAGTAATCATAGGAATCTAACACACTGGATCATAATATGTTTATAAACACGCATGTCATAAAAAGGTAAACACGTTTTGATAGGCTTTTTACTAAAACCTTTTTCCTACTAAAAAACAAAAACACAATAGGTAGTTGACTAATATCGATGTAGTAAAAAATATTGATACTTTATCAAAATCTATCCTAAATAATAAAGCTGAGAGTTTGTTTGTTTGTTTGTTTGTTTGTTTGTTTGTTTGTTTGTTTGTTTGTTTGTTTGTTTGTTTGTTTGTTTGTTTGTTTGTTGTTTGTTGAACGCGCTAATCTCCGAAACTACTGGTGCGATTTGAATAATTCTTTTTTTGTTGGATAGTCCATTTATCGAGGAAGGAGGCTATAGGCTATCAACATAATATTAAGGGGTTGTAAGGGGTTAAAAGGGGGTAAAAAGTTACTTTTCCACGCGGACGAAGTCGGGGCGGCCGCTAGTTTGGTAAATAAGAACCAATAGCCTAAATTTTCAGTTAAAAATTTAACGTCTAGCTGGTTTTGTGAGCATTCAAAGTTTCATGGGCAAGTCCATTTTAAACGTTATAAATTATAAATAATTATATCATTGACTACCCACACATTAAACACAAACTTTTATTATAAAACTATGTACATAAACGAAACATTTGATATAGCTACCAAACAAAATTTGCTAGACGCGCATACAAGATACCAGCGTGTGACGTCACATGTTGGTAGCCATTTGTATAGAGCGTTTTTGGGCCCGCGTAAAATATTGCTCTTAAGTTGTGATATCTCAGGTAATTCAAATCAGAATCAAATAATTCTTTCAACAATGTTTCTTTAATAGAGGGGTCTTTTGATTAAACACATAAAAAAAAATAGTCAAGTACCCTATTGTTTTATGCACCAAATGATCATTAAAGTTATCGGTTCGAGATTTTTCATAAAGCAACAGTTTTTTTTAATCATTGGCGTGAGATTAAGTTATAACATCACTAGCGGCCGCCCGCGACTTCGTACGCGTGGAGTTAATTATTGACACTTACCGTCATATTTTGGACAATCCACACAATATATTGTTATAAATTGTAGCCTATGTGTTATTCTGATGTATAAGCTATATTGTGGTAAAGTTTCATTCAAATCCATTCAGTAGTTTTTACGTGAAAGAGTAACAAACATCCATACATCCATACAAACTTTCACCTTTATAATAGTAGTAGGATACTGCCAAAAAAAAGTAAATAGTGTTCCCCTTTGCATTCCTATTTATTTATATTAAAACATGAGTTTAGATAAAGTAGTGCACGAGACTGCACATAATTATGGTATTAAAACACTCGCAAATGCTTTTAAAAAACTCTCCAAGCCTCGTATTTAAAATCTCGTTATGACTTTATCCTTATTAACTACTACTGCAGATCCTACTGTCACAAAATAATGAAGGGTCTACACATTTTTGAAAATATCCAATATGTGAGGTTTCCATGCTTCGGAAGACACATTATGCCATTGGTCCCTCAACTCTGACACCATGAGCTTAACAGCCCACACGATATGAAGAAGAATGATTGCTATAATAATTTGTGGATGGCAAGGGCCATACATCTTAACATTACAATAGCTCAAATCAATGAATCCATTTTATCAAAAAAGAGGTGACAAAAGATGTGACAATAGACCAATCAGCCGCAGATTCAAACGAGTCCAAATGTCTTAAGATTAAAATGCTTCAAAAACAAAGGCTCCATTGCGCTAGTGCTGTTGGCGTCTGAAGAATTGATTGGCATTAACAATACAGACAATTTGATTTGATAAGTTGAAGTGTAACAAGTATGAACAAGTCTATAAGAAACGAACCTACACTTAATTTAATGACGGTAACGCATCTAAGTACTCTACTTCTGATGAATCTGATGCCCATGGGCGGCGGTAATCACTACCATCAGATGACCCGCTTGGGCATTTGCATCTCAGTAAAAATATATTTTGAATATCATAGATAGCTGTCCAGCAGACCTTATAGTAAGCAAATGCCGCCGCCCTTATTCACCCGTGGGTCACAAGTGGCCTCATCATCATCATCAACATATCAGTCTACATCCAATCACAGTTGAGTATAGGCCTCCTCTCTATCACGCCACTTCATACAACATAAGTGGACAGCATACCACGAGACTCTCCTACCGCTGGATTGGACCTCCGGTATACTCATTCACTCGACAGAACGCAGCTCAAGCGTTTCTTCACACCAGTTATCTATCAAATCCGATGGAGATGAGTTAGTTTACCAATAACTCTATCCCTTTCCATACTAAAGACCAATTTTGGAACCCTATCTAGGTGTACTAATTAGAACATAACTCTTTATGCAGTGACGTCACCAGGCTCGACAATGGCGGCCGACGGCTCCTAATATGGGCGCGGTAACGAGCAGCGCCAGACATGCGCGCGCGCAGCGTCACCCAGCTTGTAGGACGTATTAACTAATAAGGTATATTCTGTGTTGTCAGTCCGAATAAAACCACTCAGATAATACTAGGCTATCGTTAATTTGTCATATTCGTTTCAAGTTTTAATTGAGCTTCGCCGCTGCGATGGATAGTTTGAAAAGTTTAATACCTAACTGACGCCCCGTTGGTCTAGTGGTTTAAGTACCGGGTCGTAATCTGTCATCGTGATCAAGTCATCGCTACTAAGATGGGATTAGGCTTAATCACCACACTTGCCTAATGCGGATTGGTGATCACAAACCCGAGATAAGTTCGAAAAAATCTAAACATAATAGCTCGACCCGGGAATCGAACCCGCGACCCATGCGTCTCAACCGGCGCTTAAACCATTACGCTAATAGGGTCGTAATTTTTTTTTCCATTACTACGGGCGGCAGCAATCGCGTACCTATAGTCAATCAATATCAAAAGTAAATGATCAAAATTAAAATCTCTACATATACTCACTCAATAGTAAGTATAGAGTTTTTGATTTTGATTTTTTTGACTCCACTCAATTGCGAAGTTCGCGTCAGAACTGAATGGTGTTAAATTCATACAATTCTGACAGAAACTCCATATGGTGTTGACTGTACAGCCACACATCAAACTATACAAAACTGTCAAATTTATTCATTGCATTGTCATCTTACTATCAAACACATTAAGTTAAATATCAATTGAGGAAATTTGACAGACTGTGGTGATGGTTGTGTGTACCTACCATCTACTGCGACCTATCACATAAAAAAGCTAATGACACCCTAATTATCCCAATGATTGTGCATTGAATGACCTCACCGCCCCACAATGGACGTCGTACCTAATATGGGCGCCGTAACGAGACTCCAGATATGTCCCGGCCGTCAGCTTGCTGGGCAAGGGTTAAGGTATTCACCTAAAATGGAGGAACCCTTATTCACGCTTTTGTTATAAATTCAAATCTTTGTATGGTTTTCCTGCGAGTAAACTTTCAGTTAGCATATACTTATCAAAGTGTTTGATAAAAGTACATCCAATATCTATCTTCTTCTAAACCAAATAAACCTTATACGCCCTCTGATTATAAAAATAAAAATATAGGTACTTTAGTTTTTAAGAATAACAATCTTAACATTTTATATGAGGGATTTTTTAGTAATTATTGATTACCGTATTAAGTAAGTTATTACTTAAAAGAATTGTGGGTTTGGGAAGAATTGTGTTAAAGAAGTCCCGTTTTTTTTTAAAGAAAATGAAGAGGTTTACATATTTTACAATTTTGTGATTGTGTGATGGTGAAGATGTATAATGTGTGTGTCTGTTGCGTGTTTGTGTGTGTGAAAGTGCGCGCGTGCATGTGCACTTTTTACTGTAGGTACTTTTTAATACGAGTTGGTCATCCAAGTCGTATTAAAAAGTAGGTACTCTGAGGGCCAAGTGACTCTCGATCCGATCAGATTTTAAAATTACTCATCCGGTTCACGTCTTCTAAACGAGTGGTAGATATTCTTACCAAACAGCCATAAACTCAATAAGTAAAATAAATAAATAAAACCTTATTGCAAAACAGTAGCAGCTACAAAAGACGTATAATGAATCCCAAGTGAAGTGATCCTATAAGTGAAAGCCAGTTAAATACTATCTTAATTGCATTCCGTCATTTCTCTCATTAGAAATTGCTGACTTACTAAAGCTTAAGTATTACTGCTTCCATGATTACCCATACTTCTACATAACATTATCATAAAAATGACCATACTTTGCTTTGACATTTGTAATCATGTTGTATTTTAAAAGCATCAGCAGCTTTTCCCAATAAATAAACCATAGCTATTGGAATTTCTTGTAAATTTATTCTCATCAACTATAATAAAACTTATTTACATAATTCGTGTAGCTTTGTGCGAGTACTTTCACATAAAATTAGATAAAACGTTTATATAATGGTCTATAAATATCATACTATAAAAGCAATCGAATTATAGTCTAAATTATTATAACTTTATTATAAGTTACGTTCATATTGTGAGTATAATGATGCTTAATGTTCTTTCAAAACAAGAAATATAACATTATTTGAAATTAGAATATCTAATTTCGTATTTTGTAATAATAACTTCATTAATGATGTGAGAGAAGCCGTGTTAACCAGGGAGAGCCACGCTTCGACATGAAAGGCTCCTCGGCGCTGCCAACCTTTAACCCCCTAGTCCTAGTACCCTTACTTACTCGACGAAACATTAGCGCAGGCGCTGCTTCACCCTGGTGTTCTGTGATGCCGTGGTATCACTCTGGTCGAGCTGGCCCATTCATGCCGAAGCGTGCCTCTCCCACGGTTAAATTTCTTGCTGAAACACTGATTCTGTCTGTACCGGACAAACAGTTCCTTTCTCAATATTTCTATAGGATTCGAACTCATGACCCCTGAATCTCAACCAGCACTTTCAACTACAACACTAAACGCGTAACCATTATCGCAAGACGGTCTTATCCCTCCAGTAAATAAAACCAAATAGCTATTTAAAAGATACGAAAACGCGTTTTGAATTCACCTTTCCCCAAAAAGATTACATCGGAATAATATAACGAGCGTAAATAAAGCCCCGGGTCGTTTCGAGGCTGGGTGATAAGGTGTCCAAATTATGGTCTACTGGCGAGTTATGGCGGGCTTTGACTACCGCCTGCCCCCGGCTTCTGCCGACAGGTAACGTCTCATTTGGACGGGCCTTGTAATTATAGTGTCGCCTTATGATACCGATTAACTTTTTTGGTGAAGGTTTTTATCGATTTTTGTTTTTGGAAAATCAATGCTCAGATCATTATGTTTTCATAACCCTATCCGATTTTTCTATTATTTTTACTTATATCTACCATTCGATGGCGATACGGGAAAACATCGCAAGAAAACCTGCACGATCCAGATAGTTTCTGAAACTTCAGTTCAGGTTTTTTTAACCTTGATCCAAAATGGTCTGTTTCCCATAATAGTGACAGTATAATGGCTCGCCTTATCCTGATGGTAAGCAAAAAGAGATCCCACGTTGCAATTACAACGGACGCCACGGCACGGCATCACATACGTTGGCACTGTCATACTGGCCCGCGAGATGCTTCTTCACGCTTCGTTCAAGAATCCATTTGTAAGACGAAGAAAACACACTTGTGACGGCAACGAATTCAATTTCTTCATGGTGCTCCAGAAATAGGAGCTGATAAACTTTTTAGTTCCTCTATTAATGGGTAGGCAACGGCAACGAGTTCCATTTCTGTATGGTACTTGAGAAAAAAGAACCACCATCAAACTTTGTAGTTCCCATGTTAATACGAAGGATGCGCTTAAATATAATTATCAGACTCTCCAAATCCTGAATCATGTTCTCAGCGTACCCGCGCGAATGCCTTGGTCACAACCGGAAATTATATGTTAAGATGAAGAAGACACCTGAGAAACCTTGGTTGATTTTAATCCAAGCACAAACCTCCAGTGGATCCCTTCTCCGATGGTTCCGTATTTTTCCACCTTGAGAAACAACTTTTTGAATTTCGTTTTTACTTTGTAATTATCTAACCAGTATTGACGCATATAAGGAGCATTACTATACTGGCATAGTAATAGCATCCGATACGATCTGATGGCTATCTGGAGACCAGACCGACCAGTTCCGAGGCGTACAGCTTTACGGTCGGTAAGCGATACATTGGACGCTGCGGTAATAAATGAGTTAGTGGTTAATTAATGGAAGCAGTTTAAATTTAACGGAAAAAATACCGATAAAAAGTGGTTACAATTGTACTAAGTGGAAAAAACTCTTTTGATATTGTATTGTATTTGACTGCACAGTGAAATGCTTAAATGATTACATTCAGGGACACAATTTGTTTCCAAACAAACCTCGAACCGAACCACAAACGGAAACGATGGTGTTTCCTTAAGAGCCGGCAACGCATTTGTGATGCCTCAGGTGTTCCACATGTCCATGGGCGGCGGTGATCACTTACCACTTAGGTGAGCCGTCTGCTCGTTTGTCCGCTATAATGTAAAAAAGAAAACCAGCGTAGCATAATTGCTTTGGTCTCACTGCCTCCAAAACCATTTAATCGCTACTGATCCACTTAACAGTCCAGATGACATTTAGAACGAGTTCAAGTCCATTACCCTTTTTAATGGCCGCAGTCGGTCATCGCATCTCGATCGGCGCAGGCGCAAGCTGATGACGTAACAGTCGTAAAGTTGCTGCATGCTACACTGCAATGCAACCTCAAGTGGTTTAAGCGTTTGTTTACAGCTGTTTGGATGACGGTCAGTAAATAACAGTAGGTTTGATGCCCAGATTTCTCCTGTGGGATAAGGGAATGCTTATCCTTCGACTTCAGTAAGCAGATGTTTATAAGGTCTGTGTAATTAAAAGTGGAATAGTTTCATGTGCTATAAAATATCGAGGATACATGGAGAACTTATAGGAATTTCAGTCCATTTTATTTTGATCTGAGAGTAGTTCTTCCTTAGTAGGCATCTATTTACCATCAGGTGGACCGCTTGCTCGTCTGTTTATTTCACAACACTACAATATAGTGAATACACGCTCCTATTGAAATATTGATTCTAGACGAAAACCATGATTCAGTTGAGCTAGGTCCGCTGTCTATAACGAAGAATTTTGACTTTAGTGCAAATACCTACTGGACTTGACAAACCCTAGATCGAGCTCTAAGACTATCCCAAGCTGTAAGCGATAGCTTTAGACTAGTTACAACTTGTTAATATGATATAATTATCGACTATCCCTATTGGTATATCGCTTTAAAATCCTTCATAGGTACATAAAAAAAAGAAAGGAAACATGCATTGCAATAAATGTTTAATATAAGAAACGGCAGAGCAGTTATCCAATATTTATTGTCTTTGGAGCTAATCCCGCAACTTAGTGGAACTGCAGTCAACGATTTCAAACTGTCACCATCAAAGCGTGGCTCCCTGAACCCGCCAGATCCCTTCAAACAAATCACTCCGGATCCGAAACATCTTCACCTAATGACGAATCGCCGGCGGCATCTCTTCTAATTTTACTACAGCCACAAAGCGGCTACATAAATTTTATACACTTACCAGATACAACGATTATGAGGACTCAACTTCTCAAACAAATTGAAACTTTGATTTCATCCGCTTAAGATTGAAAGTCTTTCTCATTCTTTAGAAGTAATCTGAAGAAAAAGTCGCGTTGACAGCAATAAAGGTATTAATGTATAATGACTTTTTCCTATGTTTAAGGGTTTTGTTTAGATGTTATCTCGTTTACTAGCCCGTGATTTAGTGGGAACAATAACATCGTAAATCGTGACGCTATCTCACTGCACAAGTGCTCAATACGCGCTCTTTCTATTGCTTTTGGGATTGTATTGTGTAATATCAAATACATTTGTAGTTGATAAGTTGGACTTATCAATGAGGCTTTGTTGTGTTTTATAACGCTTTCGACTTAGGAGTCATTGACAGTAGATTCTTCTTATTTTGACGGGACTTGATTTTCTGGTCAAATTAGGAAGTGTATTTTTTTAAACACGTTGTTGTTGAGTTACTCTTAGGATTTTAATTTTATATTCTTTCTTTCTGTTTCACTTGTTGTTAATAAATTGGACTCTAGATAGGCCGTTACAGAATTAACTTCTATTAATTTTACGTGGAGTAAAACTTCTGCAGACGTTTCAAACGTTTTTAGTTACGTTTTAAATACATATAGTGGCCCACCATTACCTCGTATCAGGACTAAGTTTCGATATTAAATCTTCGTCAATAGATGGAGCGGGGCGTCAATCACATCGCGCAAGTGCTTTGCTTTTCAGTTCAGCTGTAAGCCTTGTCATTGTCTTTATAAATAGTAAAATAAAAAGATTCTAGTAGTTAATACGATCTCGTGTGTTAGTCTCTGTTGCACACGACTCGGATGTGTACCATCATACTGTTACATTTAACGACCGCCTCGTATTTTTTTATAACTTTTATTAGTAATTAAATGCATACTCAATACTTCATTATACAATTAGCCGGTATGTGGTGATAAAACAGTTTTACAGCTCGGCTACTTTTACAGACTGCGTCGGCGCAGAGTGGTGTTCGCTCTTTGTCGCTTCGATTTCAGGGTTGAGCCAAAACTAGTACCAGAGTTTTTTGATAAAGAATTTTTCAAAGTCAGCAAGGCACCGGATTGAATTCCAAAAATGCTCGCTAAGCAGTAGGTTCTGTCCCTATTTCATATGTGCACAGCAATTCATAATACATGGTGTATCTGTGAACATTTAGATCTCTTTAACCAACGTTTTCTACCAATATGAACAACATTTTGTTTTAATGATTTATTTTTCAACTCCCCATACAAAATTAACACAAGTCACTTGATCGACTTTGTATGAAAATTTCATTTGCGAATTTCCAAAGTCATAGAACAAAATATTGCTCAGACTGATTGGTAAACGTGGTTAAAGCGATGTAAATGTTCACAGATACACCCTGTGTAGGTACTTCTATTAAGTAAACTCCATCATAATTCAGAAAATTTGGACAACAAATCCAATGGATGACCAATTAAATTAGTAAATGTGTCCCAATAACCCTTCTAGTGAGATTATGTTAAGATTATGACAAGTTGCGATACCGAAGGCAAACAAGGTTGTTAGTTACGAGTCACTGTGCTTTAGACTAGGCATTACCAGCTGAGTTGAGGCACAATAGAGAGAACACCAGCAAGGACACAGTAAAGGTATTCGTAAAGAATGCCAACGGTTAGTTATAAGTTACCGAGATGGATTAATGCTAAGTTTTCATTATTTGATGCATAGTCAAGACTATTATGTAGGGTCGCGGTCGACATAAAAAGATAACTAACAAACAAATAGTTATAAGTTTTTTTTAGTAATTATAGGCTTGCTCTTAGCCAAGATTACGATATAGCGAATTTGCTATTCGCTCGAACTTTAAAAATGTTGGGGTTGTACTTAGTGAGGAAAACGGACGCAGAGCGCATCACCAATGATACTGAAAAGCTTTTTCTTCACAATAGCGGGATTTTGACAATGAACAATTGCACAGCTACACTGTAGATTAAATAGCAGATGCGTCACTGCAGTTTGTTTGTCTGTGCGCAGGCGCAGAGCGCGACGCGTCCACGGGAAACCGGTCTCAGCTCCAGGATTGATTCTGGAGCTCGTTCGAGTTGGGAAGGCATTTCAATAGGCGCAATTAGAATGCAAACCTACTAACCAAATCAAGGAATTTCGAACTTACATTATATATTTTAGACTGTCTTCAGTTAGGTTTATACCCAACCCTTTCAGTAACCGGGTTAACCTGCCCTTTCCAACTTAGTTGTCGACGTAAGTTTTATTGTTACAATTAACATTTCCGCCGTTCTTTACCTACTAATAACCAAGATTTAAATCTAGATTGCCCTCGCCATACTTTGACCGCGCCGATTTGAGTCGCACCTCAAATAACCTAGTCTAACTCAACTGGGATTAGCACGAATTAGTTGCCGTTTGCACTCGGGACAGTTGTACGACACAGCTACCTGAATTTTTGACAGGAAAAAGCACTCAAAATGCCTTCATGTGCCTTTTTATTGTGCAAGAAAATACTACAAATTCAAATAAAGCGAATGGTGTTACATTTCACTCGTAAGTATTTATATTTCATCAATAATTTAACACATTGAATGCCAACTACGCAATATTGCGTAGGTGCCATTCCTAGCACCTACGCAATATTGCGTAGTAGGCATTCAATGTGTTAATTTATTTTATTTTGTTGACAAATTATCAACGTCTGATCGGCCAGCGCGTGACAGAGAGAGTAGTATTGGCAATTACTGTGAGACAAAACGAGACAACATCATTATCTCGGTGGCCAATATACTTAGACCCGCTGTAGTACTCAGAACTCAGTTGATAACAGCTCATTTGTTAATGGTTTACAATAAACGGGAAAAGTACGGTAGCGTCAGCAGTTTCGATAGGCATTGTTTTAATAGCGGTCAGATATAAAATAGCAATTTTATTTCGACTAGAAATCAATAAACATGCAAATAATAATTACGTATTATTTTTAAGTGAACGTTTATTGTTTTAGATTTCCGCAAGATCCGCGTTTAAAAGAAAAATTGATCAAAGTTATCCAGCGGGATCGAAGGGATGAATACTGGTTACCTGGACAATTTAGTCGAATTTTCTCTTCTCATTTCAAAGAAAATGATTTATATTTGACTCCCCTAGGTCGGCGTAAAGTAAAAGTATTATATTTGTATTTCTTCTGTTGTCTTATTCTATAACACAAGTGCTTAAGCTACTTAGTACGGAGTCAGGACATTAAATGTGGGGTTGTGTTAATTATTAATTAATTATTAAGTTATAGTAAATATTACTCATAATTTTTCTTAAGGAATAGTAGGTCAAAGGCCTTTATTATAGAAATCAAGTCATAGCTACTATGATGGGATTAGGCATAATCACCACCCTTTATGCGGTTTGGTGATCAAATCCGATATTCGCTCTGTGATTAGAGTAATTTATTTGAATAAATAGATAAATGTAGTGTAACATTTAGAAATAAAATGTCCTATAAATAAAATTGCTTTTAAATTTAGGAATTGTTTTATTTTTAGTTCCCAGTATGAAAATTTTGCTGACCGTATTTTATTCTCATAGATAGTGACTTTCGATGACACGCACACGTCATGTCATCAAAATATTGCCTCGTTTTTAGGTGTCAGGGCATATCTATGATTTAAATCTTGCTAATAACTAGTTATTTCACTATCAGCCATACTAAATATATTGTGGACTAAATTTCTGAAGACATAACCTATGTAGGTATTATATACCGACAGCGGATAAACTCAAATATTCCTTATTTTATACAAACACATTATCATTAGCACCTCTCCAAATGATCGCTATTTTGATCAATTCTCGGCCACTCTATCTCGCTCACAGATTTTTTTTTCCACGAAAGTCTGTTTTGTGAAATTATTTGGCTGCAGCAATGTCACGATAGCAACGATTTAGGGACTTTCAAGAGAACCACCAGAATATAAACCAGACTCCAGACTAGTCACCAGAATTGGACCCCTGGCCCAATTACCTTTCCGTCCCTTCGCTACTAATTGGCTGGCTCCACGGTTTCCACCGCGCCGTGTAACCTCCGAACTAAGCTGCGGGTACAAGGACTTTTAGGCCGGAGCTTTTTGAACTGAGCGGTCCAGAGACCGGACACTGTTTCAGCCAGACAGCTTCAAGAAAAATACAAATTATGATACTTACCCATATATATATTGATATAACACTAGTGCTTTGGGGTCAGATTCGATGATGTCCAAGATATATCTAACTACTATTTCAACAAATCGATGGTGAAAATAAATAGAATCTTCTATTTTAAGAAACGAAAAGGCTTATATAGGTAAACTGAAAACACAAGCGCGATATAGTCGACACCCCGCGCCATCTATTGGTTTGGTTTGTAAATTACTGTCCCGAAGCGAAGAGTGAGGGCGGGCCACTAGTACAATAACGAAATGTAATCCTTCCACAATCTATGGAACAGCAGTCTAGTTTTGATGGCAAGCAAATTGCAAATGCGTTAGAAGGAGGAAGCAATCGTGGTTACGAAATGTAAGAGAATAAACTGGTAACTATGGTCTAAGTGAGGTTGTTGCGAAGATTTTGGGAAGCTGGCGGCCCACCTTAAGAAATGAATGGCCGATGAATCAAAATTTGGGGAGTCTGGTAATTGCAATGAAGCGACTACTGTCTGACCTTTGCAACCGTTTAACTAGGGAACCAAAACTTTCCTTACGATGTTTTCCGTCGAGCTAGTGGTACTCAGATCCGAATAACGAGCCCTCATAATGGAAGGCGCGTTCTTATGCATCCAACGCTCCCACCAAGGTCCTTGCCTTAGAGGACTAGACAATTACCTACCAATCTCTATGCCCAATATAATTATTTCTAAATACATGATTCTTTCCAGATCTACTGTCCAGTGTGAATACATCTGAATCTGGTGGCTTATAACGAAACCGTTCCGTACCATATAAGAATATACCTGTCACATTCACACAGAAGCGCGCACAGCGCGTGTGAAAGGAAGGGGAACTTCGGTTGGGTTGTAAAGTGCGGCTCATATTAGGTCCTCTAGCTAGAGCAGTGTGTTGTCGAGCCGCGAGATTGGAAAGCCGGCTGAGATGCGTTTAACATGTTCCGAGGACACGCTCGGGAGCAGGGGACATGTTAAAAGGCGTTACTTTGCTCATGTTGTTTCTTTAAGGTTGTTAGAGAGGTCAGTGCGAAGTGCTCTGAGGGAGACGATAATTTTATATATACGGAGTGTACTCGTATCAGTGTACAATTTAACCACGTATTCTACCAGTCATCCTGTACAAGATTCGTTCTATTACTTTTGGAAATTCGCATAGTGCGTCACAAGTATTCATCATACGAATGTTGGTTCAGGGTATACCTACTCATAGATTTATAAATTTTGAGTAGAATTTAAACTTAAAAGCGTACAGTTCAATAAACCTTTTCGGGATTCGAACCATGACGCCATGTGTAGTTGCTTTGTAAGCTACCCGTGACTGAGCTAGTCGCAAATGGATCGTATTCTATCTCAGACTAGTATCTTAAGTATTACAACTGGGTACTTAAATAACACCATTGAATGCGTGTTTTCTATTAGACCTACCGATTTAAATACCTCAGTAGTTTACCCATAAACTGAACACTATATTGATAAATAAAGAATCCCTTTGACTTTACATTGTTGTAGGTACGCCTTCACCTGCGATTTCTTATCTCTACAAGCAAACTACACGAAGTACAAGTTTCACAACACAATGGCTTCGATGGCTCCAATCATAACCAAACACAATGCCGTCGGTGTCGAATGGAATACTTGCATCTTGTTCACTTGCATACCAGAGCTTTTGGATTGTGGTGCAAGTTACAAAAGCTTACCCGATTTAGCCAAAATTGAGAAATATTTTTTCATCGTGGAAGAGACACGCGTTGACATGGATGGCATTATGAATAGTTTTGCGCCAATATTAATATCGATACTATCGATCGCTATCCAATCTTCTTCTTCTTGAAGTGCTTCATTTCTGAAGGCTACCAGCTCCTTAAATCGTGGCTTATCCATGGCAAGCCTAAAAAATTGTCGAACAATTTTGATTTGATGTCAATCCAATGTAGTATGTCTTCCAATCTTACGTTAGATCGATGCTATTGCACACGGCAAAAATATCGATATACTAGTTATTTTTTTACCCGACTACGGCAAAGCAAAAGAGGGTTATGATTTTGACAGGCTATGTATGTATGTATGTATGTATGTATGTATGTATGAGTTGTTCATCTGTTTCCACGTAACTTCTAAACTACTTATCGAATTCGACCAATGGCATATCATTATATGCGTCTTAACTGTCCGCTGGTTATAGGCTATATGAAATTTGACAAAATCTAATGTGGCGCCCTCTAGCGGACGAAACATACAGAGTAAAAAAAAAGTTATGATAAATATGCCGTGTTTGGTATCATTTGAAAGCGCTTGAATTAAAATAGTACAAATAAAAAAAAAGTAAGAAAACTAAAACCCAACTACGACAAAAAACGACGCTGAAAAAGTATAAAACAAGCCTTCGTTGTCAAGTTGGGTAGTTGGGTTTTAGTTTTCTTACTTTTTTTGTTTTTTTGTCGCGTCTGTTGTAAAAACAACGTGGGCTCTCCTTTTGCTTATCATCAGGCTGAGGTGAGCCAATTTACTGAGCCACTATTAGAAAAATCTACTTTTTTTATTGTTGAAGTGAGCAGACGACATCTATCGATAATTTCAGTAATCCGCAACACTTCCGCAACCAGTTCTGAGTGTAGAACGCTTAACGCTTGGACCACACCGTCACCCAGCGAATGTTTGCCGTGCAAACAGATCCGCTCTGCCCGTCGCTCCGGCCACGCGTGTGGTCAAGCCGGCTGCGACCACGGCCGCAACCACGCCGCGACCACGGCTCATTAAGCCGAAATCACACGCACACGACTAATTGTCGTCTTTTTCTACCCCCCTTGTGGGGATTCGCTGCTTTCTCCACTTACCTTCTTACGCTGTTTTTTGTCGTATTATTTTAAGAAATATGTTTATGCGTACTGGTTTTGTGACTCTACTGGTGATGCAGGTGTCTATGGGCGGTGGCAATTGGTTACCATCAGGTAATCAGTCTGCTCGTTTACCACCTATCACATGCCGCCACCCATAGACACCTGCAATAGCAGTGGAGTCCTTTCCACACGATTGAACTACCGGCCTCCTTCTCTACTTTTTAAACTAAACCACAGAATACTTAATAGTACTAAACGAAAAAAAAACAGATGAAAGTAAACACTAGAAAGGCACTACTTAGCATAATGTCGTGATTTCAGAGACACCCTGACGTGGTATCTTTACTTTATATTATGGTATGATCATAAGATATGTATGACTTTGTGTGTACGAGGTAGTCAATGGATAGAGAAGATTTTGGGAGCTAACAGCCCACCTTTAGAAATGAATGGGCGATGAACCAATGTTTGGGGAGGCCTTGGTAATCGCAATGAAGCGACTACTGTATGAACCTTTGCAAACCGTGTTACAAGCCGTAAAACCAGACCAACTGAATTATTTTTACACACGTTATAAAATCTTTCTCCAACACATTTGTCCTCACCCAACGGTGGAGGAAAAACTTCTCAGAGAGTGCCATCCCAGACCCGACAATAACGAGCCCTCGCGGAAGGCGCGTTCTTGTCTACTGAGCTACCATCATTCCTTCCAAGGTCCTTGCCTTAGAAGACTGGACAATTTCCAATCTCCATGACCGATATTATTATTTCTAAGAGCATGACTCTTTCAAGATCTACTGTCCAGTGTGAATACGTCTGAATCTGGTGGCTTATAACGAAACCGTCCCGTAATGTATGAGAATATACCCGTCACATTCAAACAGAAGCGCGCACAGTGCGTGTGAAAGGGAGGGGAACTTCGGTTGGGTTGTAACGTGCGGCTCGTTTTAGGTCCTCTGGCTGGAGGCAGTGTGTTTGTCGAGCCGCGAGATTGGAATAGCCGGCTGAGATGCTTTTTAACATGTTCCGAGGACACGCTCGGGAGCAGGGGACATGTTAAAAGGCGTTACTTTGCTCATGTTGTTTCTTTAAGGTTGTTAGAGAGGTCAGTGCGAAGTGCTCTGAGGGAGACGATAATTTTATATATACGGAGTGTGCCAATTTTCTCCGAACCCACTTGAATTGACAAGTAAATTATTTGACACTTTACTCAGAGGTGGTGAACGAGGCCCTTAGACTAGTAACTTAATTATGTATTATAATTAGTTCCCTAAGTAACACCGTTAAATTTACCTGTTTTCTATTGAACCTTCCAATTTCAATACTCAGAAGTTTTCCCATAAGCTCAACACTAACTATAAACAAATAAAGAATCACTTTGACTTTACATTGTTGTACGCCGTCACCTGCGATTTCTTATCTTATCTACAAGCAAACTACACGAAGTACAAGTTTCACAACACAAGGCTTCGATGGCTCCAATCATAACCAAAACACAATGCCGTCGGTGTCGAATGTTGATATACTTGCATACTTGTTCACTGCATACCAGAGCTTTTGGATAGTGGTGCAAGTTAAAAGCTTACCCGGTTTAGCCAAGACTGAGAAATAGTTTTTCAGACTCGTTTTGACATTGATGGACCATCTGGGCCGGAATAGACTGGCGTGAAATAGCGCCTGCGTTCTGTTTCGCTGAGTAGGCGAGGTTATCAAAGGCCCGATCGAGGGAAAGGGGACTAAAGGTTGGTAGCGCACTAGTAAATCCACTGATGTAGGTTACCATCAGGTGAATCGTCTGCTCGTCTGCCTCTTTTCTTCTTCTTGAAGTCCCGCTTCATTACTGAAGATGGCATTGCCATGGCAAGTTCGGCTGATTTGATGTCAGTCTAATGTCGTATGATCCGGAGCAATTTGACGTTACCCAGCTATCCAATAAGATCGATGCTGCAAAAATATCGATATAGGTACTGGTTAGTTTTTGTTTTTTTGCCACCTCTTGCTTAACATCAGGCTGAGCCAATTTGATAAGTCACTAAAAAAACACCAATCGATACTTTCATTAATCCGCAACACTTCCGCCAGACTTTTGAATGTACGCTTTTCGCTTAGACCACACCGTCACCCAGCGAATGTTTGCCGTGCAAACAGATCCGCTCTGCCCGTCGCCCCGGCCACGCGTGTGGTCAAGCCGGCTGCGACCACGGCCGCAACCACCGCGCGACCACGGCTCATTAAGCCGAAATCACACGCACACCACTAATTGTCGTCTTTTTCTACCCCCCTTGTGGGGATTCGCTGCTTTCTCCACTTACCTTGTCCTCTTAACGTTTTTTGTCGTAATATTTTAAGGAATCTGCTTATGTCTACTGGTTTTGTGACTCTACTGGTGATGCAGGTGTCTATGGGCGGTGGCAATTGGTTACCATCAGGTAATCAGTCTGCTGGTTTGCCACCTATCACATGCCGCCACCCATAGACACCTGCAATAGCAGTGGAGTCCTTTCCACACGATTGAACTACCGGCCTCCTTCTCTACTTTTTAAACTAAACCACAGAATACTTAATAGTACTAAACGAAAAAAAAAACAGATGAAAGTAAACACTAGAAAGGCACATACTTAGCATAATGTCGTGATTTCAGAGACACCCTGACGCTGGTATCCTGCATTACTTTATATTATGGTATGATCATAAGATAGTATGACTTTGTGTGTGTGCGTGTGGAAATGTGACAGTAAGAGTTTACCGCAACCATTAATGTAGATTAGATGTTATCTGTTTTCCAATAATAAATAATTCCAAATGTTCAATGCAACGACTAGGTACCTATATGGCAGACGCGGGCGCGTTCTCATCCACTAAGCTACCATTACCATTGTCATGAAGTAATGAGTTGCTATCCAAAAACCCTTTTTGAACCTAACAAGTCCCGTTAACCCGTTACCTCTACACAATCACACCCTGTCAGCACGTGGTCATTGACATCACCGCTAGTTCCCTGTCAGATTACAATCAAACCTGCGGGGTTTCACCCGCGTGTTTCTGGACGGTCTGCTAATCCTTTCTAATCCCTTTGCCTCCAGACATTCGGCCAGCAATAGACGTAGAATCTTCTATCCCTCTTTTTGTCATACATTTTCATCGCATGCTATTTCGTGTAATCGTAGCTGCATTATCTTACTCGACAAATGTGTAAAGTTATGCGCTTACGTGGGTCACATTTCGAATCAATAACCTTGATGGATTGTGATGAAAAGCATGAGCGTTAATTAGACCTCTACCGTGGGAGAGCCACGCTTCGGCATAAATAAACCGGCTCAACCGGAGTGATACCATGGCCTCACATAAGACCGGCATGAAGCAGCGCTTGCACTGTGTTTCGTCGAGTGAGTTAGGGTACCGGGAGACCTAATTGGGGCGGAATGGGGGATAAAGGTTGGCAGCGCACTTGTGACTCTGCTGGTGTTTCAGTTGTATATGGGCGGCGGAAATCGTTAACCATTAGGTGATCCGTCTGCTCGTCTGCCACCTATCACAAAAAAAAATGCAGAAAAGTAAAGTATCAGCCTATATACTGTCCCAATCAGGGCAAATGCCTCCATTATAGAAATGAAGTCTTCGCTACTATGATGGGATAAATCTTAATAAAAGTGATGCCCCAAACCAAAACATCCTATTCTATAAAAGTTTGCGGACTCTTCTAAGTTGAATAATAAGTCTCGCCTCATACTCATCTTGCATCTCTTCTCATAGCAAGCAAGATGAAGTGACATCGGCCATTCGTTCGCGGCTTTACGCAGGCATTCAACGGAATTCCATATACCTAGTCAGTATTTTAGACTAGTTATTAGCCTGGGTGAGTACACATATAGATGCTAAAATACATGTGACTGCATGGATGAAAGTAGGTTTAGCGAGTTGTGTTTGAGAGTGTATGAGGAATCCAAGATTGTTTAATAACATACTTAGTTTCTTAGCTAGTCATTACATGTTTCAATTCGCAAGCAGATGTTTTGAAGTCTTACTTTTGTATACATTTTCTTGTATAAGTTTATTCGTAAGTATAAGTTTCAGTCTTTCACAGCCTCGATGGCGTAGTGGGTAGTGTTTCGCACTTTAAAACAACGGACGACGGCTGCATTTGGCGGTTTGATCCCCGACTCGAGATAAAAATTTGTACCGGATTTTTTCTGTTAAGAAATTATAAGTGAGTCCCAAGTCTGGAAGGTGGCGGTCTAGAACCCCCGTGCCTCGGAAAAGCATGTTAGCTGTTGGTGCTGAGCCTGATCTCTCTTTGATCGTGTCACACACTGGTTTCCCATTGCAATAGGTATGAGGGTAAAAGAAAAGGATAGAGAGTGCGCTTGTGTCCGCGCGCAAACTTGGTCTATTAAATATCCTGCGTCGATGGTAGACGTTGAGATTGACCGCCATAGCGAAATATTGGTTAGGAGGACATTATATTATCTTCTTTGAAACACATTATGTGCTAAAGCAAGTTACTTTGGAATCTCTATTACGAGTATTAAAGTAATTAAAAAATAAATATTAGTTGTTTCACAAAATTAGATAGGATTTTCACTATGTTTTTTTTTTTTTACTTTTTTTTTATAATATGGGAATCCTCGTAAATTACTTCCAAAATTCAACTCCAGGTTCAGATGCGCTGCGCCTACGAGATACCCTTTTCTGAGTTTTATTATATTTAGATCCAAAAAAAATCTTTCGTTCTCTCAAACTAATTTAAACTGATTTCTTTAAAAAAGTATTCGCTCCTTCTAAGACTAAAATACTTTAAAAACAACCATACGGAACCCTAACGAACCACACTGAACCCGATGCACTCGAGCGGTTCCGATTCGCCATCCCGTTTCCTCAATATGTCAACAAGCCCACCCATCGGAAAACGAACCGATTGTTCACTCACATCTGCGAGCTGCCTACAGTTTGCTCAATGGACCGAAAGTAGGGGGAATAAATAGTACGCGAGACTTACGACAGGGGAGGGGGGGGGGGGTCGCCGGTACAGATATAGAGCACTCAGACCACCCACGGAATAAGATACTATGTCGAGTACCCTGTCAAGGGATAGGCAACTTTACGTGATATAGGTAGAGTTTAAAATAGGATGGGGTGTTGATGTGAGTTGAGCTGGCTAGGTCTCGTGTGGTGTGCTGAATCACCGGTCACTTACCCTGGGGACGTTAGAAAATAAATTTTCAGATAAAGTTGTTGATATTAGTGGATTTGATGACTGGCCCGATAGTAGCCATAAAACATCTGTATTATGGCTACTATCCATGGACTATGGACTGATAAGGCATTAAATTGTTAATGACCTGCCTCGCAAAAGATTTGTTGGATTAGCGTTTAGAGAAAGCGGGAGAGGCCATTTTTAGAAATAGGAATAGAAAATTAGCACAAAATAAGAAAGTAACAAAGGTAAATGCTTACAGGTAAAACAACTTATAACTTAAGCGTGTGTCGTAGTTACCGGAGTAGGCAACCGCGACACTGATTTTCAGTTGTCACCATTTAAATTCAAAAGCGGGATTTGGTTGGTCAAAAGCGGGACAAAACCCAAACGACCCAGAAGTCGTACTAATAAGTTGACTACTGTCCTATTTTGTTTCCAAACATCTGTTCTTGTTCTTCTGGAATAGAAGGGGAAACCAGGGTATCAATGTGATAAGCACTTGTATCTTCTCATTTGACATGAGTCACACGATCGACATTGTATGAAACGTTGAAATGTTTTCATGTGATTTGAAAAGTAATAGAACAAATTTTATTCAGAATGGTTGGTAGAACAGGGTTAAAGGAAATTAAATATTTATCGTAACATCTTTCACTACCTGACGAGCGCCTGGGGTATCCCCAAGCACACCCAGACCCGAATCAATTCAGCTTTCAGGCAAGAGTGAACAGGCATCTTCTAGGCAAACGCGTGTCATCCTGGACCTCATCGTCACTTTCCATCAGGTGCGATTGTGGTGAAGCGTTGGCCTATAGTCTAATAAAAAAAGCTAAGTAGGAACCGCTTCCAACATTAACCCGAGTCCCGACTAACAAAACCCAGGATCTTCCACGTAATACAATACCATAGCCACTGTCACCAATACAGTTGATAGATCATACCATAATGTCAACATCATCAATGGGAAATGATGAATCACCTCGTAGTAAAACGTTGATTTTTCTTCGATCTAAAAGCGCCTCGCTCGAAATACAACCGCGTATGCGCGTGCGCATAGTGACAGTGAATCACTGGCCCCGTTGGTATAAATAGCGGACAATAGACACGGTGTCGCTGCGGCCTAGGGCAACAATATGGTTACACCTCAGTAGCCGACTGAGAAGTCTGTGGAAGTTATCTTGTGGTCAAAATATTTTTTAAAGGAGGGAGATGGAACGACGTGACAAAGTGTTGCGCTTCATTACAAAATTTAAAGACACAAAACACGGGCTGACTACTTCGACGTGCTAAATCGGCTCCGGACAGAAACATACACACACATCACACCATATCTCATGCATTGACTTGACTCCGTACCAACTTGGTACGGATCTTGACGGTAACTGTAACACAAGTGCCTAAGCTACTTGGTAGTACCAAGTACTTGTGTTAATACGAGTATCAGACAACTGAACAGAGGAGTCACCGAAGGCCTATTGGTGGGAAAGGTGGTTAAAGGCTGGCAGCGCACTTGTGACTCTACTGGTGTTGCAGGTGTCTTTGGGCGGAGGCAATCGCGTACCGATCTCTCGACAAAACACAGCGCAGGCGCTGCTTCACGCTGGTCTTCTGTGAGGCCGTGGTATCACTCCGGTTGAGCCGGCCCATTCATGCCGAAGCGTGGCTCTCCCCCGTATACGGAGTATGTTTAAAACAACCAAAGAGCATTTGTCAGCGCTTATTATTAACTTCAAAGCTACCTACGTTGCTGTAATTACTTTGTTATGGTGTTTGCATTCTTAACACCTTAGTTTTACAAGGCCCGGTTGAATTAACTTCCTGTTTGCCGTCCCTTTCTAACACTGGGTATTTTATCTTTCTTTCTCATATGACGTATTTCGAAAATGAAGTATGACTCATTGTTGTTACGAGTACCTACCTAAGTAGGTACATAGTTGTAAAGTATCAGCCTATATACTATACTGTCCCACTGCAGGGCAAAGACCTCCATCATAGATCAAGTCATCGATACTATGATGGACTTAGGCTTGATCACCACGCTTGCCTTTTGCGGATTGTTGATCACAAACCTAAATTATGTTCGAAAAGTTCGAAATATACTTTTGGCTAGACATGTGAAAAGAACACAACAGCATTGTTATGTATAGGTATACCTAGTTATAGCTGCGCGGCTGAAATCACAGACCTGTACTTAAACCACCTAGCTTTATTAAAGTGATAGGTGGTAGACGAGCAGAAGGAGCACCTGATGGTAAGCGATTGCCGCCGGCCATAGACACCCGCAACACCAGTGGAATCACAAACCCTCTTTCACCCCGTTTGGGCCTTCGGTACCCACATCCACTCGGCGAAATAAAGCGCGGGCGCTGCCTCGCACCGATCTTCTGTGAGGCCGGTGTTCTAACTAAACCAGTAGCGCTACCATGAGTTGACATCTAAAACTGACATAACGTCAACTATTGCTCTGTCACTTTCAAATGCATCACAATGAAAGAGACAAAGCGATAGTTTTCGATAGCGAGGATAGTATTTCAAACTCATGATAAGGCTACTGGTCCAAAGATTTAAACCTGATCTATTTTCGATAGTAAAATTTAGCACCGTTTGTAATTTCCGGAAGTTGATCAACTTACAGTTTGGACTATTTTACGGTGACATATATGTATCATTAACGTATTAATTTCAAATATCTTAATAAACCTACGCACAGTGGATCTCCATTTCAAGACATGCAATCGAATGCATCTCAAACGTGGCATTTGCATCTCGGTCCATTACCCCGCGATGTCCGTTACCGCCATTACCGTGACGGTTGTTTGACAGCAGTTTGACAGCCCGCTTGACAGCTGCGACGGCTGTCACGCTGTCTCAATCGATTGCACGCTATCGGGGCGAGGATGATTGGGCGCATAATTAAAAGATCATTTTGCTGTGTCATATTTTAAGAGAAACAGAAGACTTTTGTCGGTGTTTCATTTATTAAACGTTATTGAATTTTTCATAAAGTTCAACGCTCCGTTGGTCTAGTGGTTTAAGTACCGGACCGTAATCTAGGTTTAAAGAATTTTATTCTCATAAAAAACTAACAAGTTTCACTTAAAATGAGACATTTACAATTTCATCAAGGTGCCTGTGTGGGTTCCAATGGCGGTGGCAATCGCTTACCATCAGGTGTTTCGTCTGCTTGTCTGACACCCGTGACGTAATGATATCGTTAGATACCGAAAAGAAATATTTGCGATTGACCACAGTAAATACCACGCTTGAGATTGCGATCCAAACAAATAGACCCACTTCAAGTGGTCTCCGAAATTATGAATAAACTACTTCCTATTTATTACCAACAAAATCCGACAAGTCACCATTATTATGACCATATTAATATTTAAAACCCGTGACAATTGTAAAAAAGGTGCCAAGTGCTCACCCCAGACCCTCAGTGTGAAACTAACACATAATTTACCTAATAACGGAACCATTGAAGGGATGCTCAGGTAGGCCCGAGCCCTTCGGGGAAGTGTATTGTTTCTTGCCATTAGCGGCCCAACCTGTTGAATGGCTCGGCATTCTAGAAGCGCCATCTTTGGTATTCTATAATTGAAAGAATGACTTTGTATTTTGAGTCAATTTTTTGGCTATTTGTTGTCAATTAGAAATGTGTTATGTTCAAGGATTGTACAAAACATGCTAACTCAGACAGACAGGGCTTTGGGGGGATAAATTAATGATTGGAGAAATGTCAAGTACCTAGGTACCTATTCTATCAGGGTGTCACGTTCAGCAATCGGCATTAGGCAAGCGTGGTGATTAAGCCTAATAGTAGCGACGACTTGATTTCTGTGTTCTCTAACACAGAAATCCTCTGCCTTTGCTCTGCAGTGTGGGACAGTATAAAGGTTGATACTTTTATAAAGGTTGTACCTACCGCGCTTATACCTAATCTGAAGGGGGTTGGCCAAAGTTTCTTACTGATTATTTTCGGTAGAAATCGACTTTCCAAATTAGCGATAGCTTACGTAACATTTGACATTCATAAATGTTCTTTAAGGACTTAAATTGAATAAAAGAATATTTCTTTTAGTGCGTGCTTCGAACGAACGAAAACGACCAATGCCTTTCTAATATATACCCATATGTTTAGCATCTATCCGTCAACAAAGCTAATTAAAGTCCCGATCTCAATTCCAGCTCTCCATCAGCAATCAGTCAGTGTCATATTGTCGCGTCATTTTTATCTCCCGCAGACGAGAGCTATAAATACGAGTCCTGCTGCGCGCGCGCCGCTCACCGCCACGCTTTGATTTATACCGAGTAATATGTTACTCCTGATCACTTTAACTGTATCTTTGAGGCTTCACTTAGAGATACTTTCATCAAGTGTCCTTCCTTCCTTTACGTAAAGATTAGCTGAAAGAAATGTAATGCAATACATACCTACTTCTAAAATATTGTAATATTTTGTGTGCCATAAAAAAATATTCATAAATTTACTAGTAGACCCTCATTTCGTTTCAGTGATGTTTTATTAGTTCTAAACGGTACCAATATGGCCCTGGTCTGACCCGAGGATCGGACCTGAGACCCCAAGAGTACCGTCGCTTTAGTCACCTGATACCCACTGCGCCATCGAGGCAGTAAAACTTAGTACAAACCTATATAAGATAATGAAACAGAAACAGAAAGAGAAACAGGTGTTAGTAAAGATATCCTAAAAAAAAGACAACGTAACCCTACCTAGGTTACAGCCTGCTAAACTGTTTATGCACCCGCATTAATTCAATCTCGTGTCGCGTGCGCGCGCGCCGCTCACGTGCGGCGCTGCACTCTTTATCAAGGAGGCATACATTAAGTATTTTAAATGTCTTGTCATGATTTGGCATAACGCATGCTTAAATAATATGCGTAATGTCAATCTATCTTAATATTTCTTAATTCTTGCGTTATGAAATTAAATGTTAACGGTTTATTGAAACAAAACACTTATCAATATCAATATGTTCAAGAATATTTTATGGTGAACATTAACTAACCATACTCTGCTGCTGCAAATGTCAAACGTTATTATTGGAAATAGACATTTGCACTTGTCAGTTTAATTTATATAGGCTTATATTGTTAAAATCAAAGTAGACCGTACCTATATAGCTCCAAAGATATAGCTCTTAAATAGGAGATGTTCTCATCCAAGGAACACGGTGAGGTGGCTTTGCAAATCCTTTGTGAATTTCCCAGAAAACTCAATATAGCTCTATATTTTTGACGTATTTATTATGTTGTCCATAATTGTACATATTTTTAAACCTAGTTACTGCAAAATTGCAATTATGGCAAACTAATATTGCCAAAATTAAAAGCTATTTAGGTAGGTGTAGTTTATTCAAATACATATGCAAACGAAAGTGATCCCGCAATCGTAATGCGATGCCAACCGTGACTCGAACACGGAAATGTTTTCTGACTGACGTTAATTTTATCAAGTTACTTAGCCTCCATAGAGAGACAATCTTTATAGATCCGCATCGCATCAACACATCTCGCCGCGGTGTCGGGTGCGCGCGCGCCGATCACACGTGCATTAAGACACGGAAACGTTTCTGCCTTTGTGGTTCATTTGGTCTAGTTGTCACTTGTCAGTGGCTTTCTTTAAGGTCTTGCTTAGAGTCGCAAAGGGAGAATCTTCATTTTTATTTTCATTTAATAATTTCAATATCTGACCGCGTTTGAGAGTCAGCGTAGCGCATGTCACATTAATTTTTCATTGATCCAGCTATTTTCGGGGACTACTGACTTAAGAATATTTTCGACATGCAGGATGGACATTTAATGTTAGTACCCCTTAAAATTTGATAAGATTCAAAAGGCTTTGGTACGTCCAAATATGCACATAGAAAATGATATCATAGATAGATAGAGCTTAAAAAGACGTAGTTACCGGAGAGCCACGCTTCGCCATGAATGGATGATCCATGTCTAGAGAAGGATGATAATATAAAGGACATACTCGTATGTTCTAACATACTCATCATCTTGATAGTTGGCGATCTAGCACTGTGCGTTTTTCGAGGAATTTTCTCCCGCGAACCTCGGTCTTGTGGAATAGTTTAGCTGCGGCAGTATTTCCTGACGGCTATGACTTAGGGACCTCAAGAAACGAGCGTACTCCTTCTTAAAAGGCCGGCAACGCATCAGCGACCTCTCTGATCTCACATATGTTTATGGGCAGCGGTGATTACTTACCAGCAGCTGACCCGCTTGCTCGTTTGCCGCCTCTAGTATAAAAAAAAACTAACTGTGGATTTGTTTAACTTTCGTTTCGTTGTTATTTTGTTACAGCAGAGCGCAGGTACGTCGGCGCTCTGTCTGAGCCTCACATCATCGCGCGCGGTTGTTTACCGATCACCCTGTAGAGTCTGCTGTAAACAGCGGGTGCTGCACCCCCGAGCTCTAATTTTAGCTCGACTCAAACTGCCCGCTGCCGGGAACATAGCAAGATGTCTTTCTGTAGGGCTGCGGTCAGATTCTTACATTTTCATTTTTTTTGTTACTTGAAGTCCAATAAGATTCGCTGTCGGCAGTAAAACTTCAACAACCTGATTAGGTACCCATTTACGTCGTAAGGCCCAGCCCAGACAGCAGACCCAATAGAAAATCTATTGTTTTTAAAAGGCTTATGGGTCTTACGAGGTTCAAGTTGATAATTTCCAAAAATGATATGACAACTTTATTCTAAATTTATTATGCTAGGATCCCAAATACTTGCAAAATTGTAAATTGAATTATTTGATTGAAAGTAGTTACGGGTTAAAGGTTGAGAGCGGGCTTGTGACTCCAGTAACACTCCTGCTAGACAACTCGCTGCCATCGGTTCCGCAAATAAAATAAGAACAGGTGACTGTTTGAAGAGAAGAGAAGTAATCTAAGGTTAAATTTCACATGTACCCGGTTGGTTGCTTTGCCAAAGTTTCTCACTGTTTACTAGTAAATAAGCTGGAGGAGAATAGTCTCCGAAGACGTAGCGCAGCACGACCACGCCTGATTCGTTCAACTCGCGTCAAAGCGAGCTAAGCAAACATCCCAACCGTCAACGCTCGTTTCGTTTGCCGCAGGTGCGGCGATGGTACACTCGCGAATTGGAAATATAGCCACATGTCCCTACCCCAGCTGCTACTTAAATCATCTGAACAAGATGCCTATTATAATCAAGTGAGCGGTTAGAAACGAGTAGTACTTAGGTAGGTCCTACATCGACAACCCTACTCAGAACTGCAATTTTGCCTGCATCAATGGTGCGCTGTAATTGGCAGCCGCTGAGAGATGTTTAAAATTGATTTTTAGCTCAACTATTCCTGGAAGCACAGTCTCCTAGGGTTTGCATCAGGATACACATTTGTATGCTAATCCTTCGGAACCAGTGCTGCGACGTAAGTATCACTTTAGGTGTTATTTCTGACGGGTTGGAGTACTAGTTTTAAAATTGACTTTAACGATCCTGTGTGTATATAATTTCAAGAATATCGTGAGGAACTTCAGAGCTCCTTTCGCTGTATTCATATTATGGCAGCCAAGATTAGGCCAACGTTCTATGGTTAGATGACCTGCCTGTTCGGTCCGACGATATTGTAATGGTAGCAGGGAAACAATGGATGAGGCTGGCAGGGGACCGTACGGAGTCACGTACGGTCCTTAAAGAAGAGGTTTATACTCAGCACGTGGGCTGATATGATGATGATAATAATATTATAAGGACTGCACTGAGACCAATAGTATATCTAGATTTTCCCTAAATATTCTGGACTAAGCAACATACTGCGCCGACCCCAGATAATCTGGGAATTCTGGACTCAGCATCTGTCAACCATACATATATTTTGATGTGATGGTGGCAGTATAGCAGGCAGATAATGATGGACATGTATGAATGCCGCTGCCCATAGATACCCGCAAGACGAAAGTGCTGCCATACTGTATGTACCTATTCCCGTTCCCTCCGAATTTAGGCATCCGGTACCCACACTCACTTGGCCAAATACAGCGCAGCCTATATTTTGGACGCAGCCTAACTATCAATCACAGTAAATTTCGCCATAGTTTTCAATAAATTTATGAGTAGGTACTGCTAATTCCGTGTTTACGTCCAAAAACTGAATATCTGAAAAGGTAATCTGGTATTTATTATAGCTATAATTTAAAGATTTTCTTACGATTCAAGTAACTTTATTGATTGATTGCCGATTTAACATAATACCGACATTAATCAAGCTATAACGTTTTCAAACGTTTTCTTAGAAACACCGTTTGGACAGGGTTGCCATCTTAATGGCTTTTTACCCCAGATTTTGTGGTAAAATAAGTACAATGGGATATTGGAGATTTCAGATATTTAGGGTTATGTTTTTAGATATTTCCAATAATAGCATTTTGTTCCAAATTGCCTACCTAATGCTAAATCCAATCATAAGCAAAATAATATCTTCATAGATTAGATTTTAATGATGTTTGACATATTATAAATCGGTAACCCCCACGTGTGATTGTCTGTACTAACTTCTATCAGATATCTACTGTATAATAAAGATTGTTTTGCGATTAATGCCAACGAGTTAGGTCTCATTTAGGAAAAAAGTATCTAATATTTACCAAACCATATTTTTTGTCTATTTTAGGGGTTTCTCACTTAAGATTAGGGATACGTATTTCTGGGTGTTGATAACCCTGCACTTTGATTACCAAATAAACTGAAATCAAACGGAAATGTAAAAGTCGTGATGCGTGTTTGACAAATTAATGAATTCACAGTTCCTCCACTATAACGACGGTCAAATCAGACATCCAGACCCGCGGGCTGGCGTTAAAGGTTGTCGTCCACCTAAAATTCGGGCTATCGAGTTAAAAAATGCACTTAATATCATACTATGATAAGATCAACCATGCCACTAAATACTAATTATTATTTATTTTGCGGCCTTGTTATCTAATTTACTGAAAGGAATCCAACTAGTTATGAATACCATGGTGGAGTGTTGTCACGTCACTCTTAGACGTTTCACTACCAGATTTTTTTTGGTGTGGTTAAGCCTAAAGAGCGAAACACTTGCCCAGTGTTCTCGGCACCCATCCTAGACCTCATCGTCACTTTCCATCAGGTGCGATTGTAGTCAAGCGTTGGCCAATAAGTTTAATTAAAAAAAAACCCGGCGCCATCTATGGAGACAATTTGGAACTAATTTAAGTCCCGAAACAAAGTGAGTCGGATTGAAGTTGTAATCCGTTTATAAGCACCGTTCATGTTATGATTTCATCAATAATTTGCACACATTAACCCAATCACTGTACGCAGGTACGGGTCACAAAATGACAAATTTATATTGGATCGGAGAGCACACTATAGCTTTGCATAGCATCCAGTTTAGTGGGCGGATGGCCTATGGAGCCAGCGGCCTGGCTGACCGGGAAGCGCGGGTATCGAGTGTCAAAGTCACGTTTAGGCGCATTCTTTGCGAGCGATCTCTTCCAGGAATCTGCTAGACGGGTTCACTGTGTACACACAGTCGGTCTAGCGGGCATTTCTGCAGTCACTACCTTGGTACTTAAGTTAAATGTAAAATTGTCCGGGATAGAACCACGACCTTTGGCGAGAGCAGAGTTATCCGCCATCCAGGCTAGTCATTTCCATTCATCATCACCGTCATCATTGCAGTTCCCTATAAGTATCGACACTATCGACAGCATTAGTCACAGTCTGTCGATAGAGGACTGTCGATATCCACCACTAGTGTCTACTTTTCCAAAAATAGACATAGTGAGTAAGAGAACAGCCTAATTATATTAATTACAGTCCTGAGGTAAACCTTGAGTCATAGACTGACGCTTAAGTAATAATATTAGTAGAAACCTTACACGTTACTTAAGTAGGTATGTTTAATTTTTTACTGAAGTTTTTATCCAAATTTGTGAACTTCGTAACTGTTTTTTCTCTACAGTTCCGTAGGTAATTGTAATACGAGATTTATCTACTTATTGTTCACTTAGGTATGTACAGACAGCCATACATCAGGTTACTACAATCTGTCAAATTTCCTCAGTTGATATTGAACCAAACACGTTTGACGTAAAGGTGAGGTTCGATTGAAGAAATTTGACATATTGTAGTAACCTAATTTGTGGCCGCCTGTACATTGCATCGTACCTTGTTTCCTTATGATTGAATTTCACTTAAATGTATGTCCAGTCAAAAACTACCCGCGATGCAATAATTTGTAACACCTAAGATATAATTATCTATCTATCTAATAGATACTTTTTATTGCACAAAATATTAGGTACAGAACTTAATGTTTATGGTAATTTATAATATCGGCGGTCTTATCGCTAAGAAGAGCTCAACTTACCAGGTTTCTGGTGCCTGTGTTTCTTCTTCCCGACGACGGCCGCAGCCAGCAGCAACACCAGCCACCACCTCATCCTGCCACCATCACCTCACCACACATACCACAACACAACCACTACCAACCAACTTATTATCACACCACCAAAAATCGCAATAGCCACTCACACTTTTGCCTATACGTTGGTATTTATTTGACTAAATTAAACAGATATTTTTAAAAACAGAACTAAAACTTCCAAATTCAAAAATACAAAAAGTAACGAGCAAGTTTCTTAACACAAATAGACACACAACTATAAAAAAAGAACCCAAATTACTTCACAAAAAAAGAAACAATATTAAATTCTGACACAATTTAAAAAATACACTTTTTTAGTCAAAATCTGACTAAAACACGGTAAATCTTTGTCCTATTATTGTTTACATTAAAAGTCACACGAGATCGCGTCCGAAAAGTGCCCGAGAGTCGAACCGGCACGGACCGGCTCGGAACGCGGTCCAACGAGTACTAAACGAAGCTTTAAGCTCCGAGAGGTTAGAACGAGCTTACAAAACAAAAACAAAAACTTTTAGGCCGAGAGTTGTTTTGTCTGTTCACGCATCTCTGTTTTTGAGAATACCCACTATTTTTCTAATTTAAAATTAAAATTAAAAAAAGCATTCTATAGCTTAGCTTTGGATAGCAATCCAGTTAGTGGGCGGTTGGCCTATGGAGCCAGCGGCCTGGCTGACCGGGAAGCGCGGGTATCGGGTGTCAAAGTCACGTTTAGGCGCATTCTTTGCGAGCGATCTCTTCCAGGAATCTGCTGGACGGGTTCACTGTGTACACACAGTCGGTCTAGCGGGCATTTCTGCAGTCACTACCTTGGTACTTAAGTTAAATGTAAAATTGTCCGGGATAGAACCCACGACCTTTGGCGAGTTATCCGCCATCCGGCTAGTCATTTCCATTCATCATCAACATCATCATTGCAGTTCCCTATAAGTATCGACACTATCGACAGCATTAGTCACAGTCTGTCGATAGAGGACTGTCGATATCCACCACTAGTGTCTACTTTTCCAAAAATAGACATAGTGAGTAAGGAAACAGCCTAATTATATTAATTACAGTCCTGAGGTAAACCTTGAGTCATAGACTGACGCTTAAGTAATAATATTAGTAGAAACCAAATACCTTACACGTTACTTAAGTAGGTATGTTTAATTTTTTACTGAAGTTTTTATCCAAATTTGTGAACTTCGTAACTGTTTTTTCTCTACAGTTCAGTAATTGTAATACGAGATTTATCTACTTATTGTTAACTTAGGTATGTACGTCGTACCTATGTTTCCTTATGATTTAATTTCACTTAAATGTATGTCCAGTCAAAACTACCCGCGATGCAATAATTTGTAACACCTAAGATATAAGTATCTATCTATCTAATAGATACTTTTTATTGCACAAAATATTAGGTACAGAACTTAATGTTTATGGTAATTTATAATATCGGCGGTCTTATCGCTAAGAAGAGCTCAACTTACCAGGTTTCTGGTGCCTGTGTTTCTTCTTCCCGACGACGGCCGCAGCCAGCAGCAACACCAGCCACCACCTCATCCTGCCACCATCACCTCACCACACATACCACAAACCACAACCACTACCAACCAACTTATTATCACACTACCAAAAATCGCAATAGCCACTCACACTTTTGCCTATACGTTGGTATTTATTTGACTAAATTAAACGGATATTTTTTAAAAACAGAACTAAAACTTCCAAATTCAAAAATACAAAAAGTAACGAGCAAGTTTCTTAACACAAATAGACACACAACTTTAAAAAAAGAAGGTAGAATTAACCACAAATTACAGGTTAATTTTACAGTCAACGGCAAAAGCTCGAAACAAGTTCCTGACGCATAAAAGCTGAGAAAAGCTTGGCGCTAGCACGTAGTTCCGCTACTCCCCGATAGATGGCGCAACTAAAATAAAATATGGATAAAACGAATTGAGTTAAATAATATTACAATTGTGGATGAGCTTCGGCATTAATAGGCCAGTTCGACCGGAGTGATACCACGGCCTCACGGAATATCATCGTGAGGCTTCGCCTGCGCTGTGTTTCGCCGAGTGAGTGACGGTATCGGAGGCCGAATAGGGGAGAAGAACTAGATGATGATGTTTATGGGCAATCGCTTACAATCAGGTGGTGGTCTCTCTTCTATCATTATAAAAAATATGTACAGTAGAATCCGGTTAAGTTGACTCCGCATTTATTGACCAACCGCTTACTATGACCGAATTACAAGGTGAAAATGGTTCACATAGAAAACTCTTTACTACAAAGTCCTTTATAATGACTCGCTTATATGGACATTTCGCTTATAATGACTGGTTTATAGTACATGTGTCTAGAATATACAAAAAACCCGTTTTACCAACCAATTTGTAAAGAAACACCTCTGACAAGTTTTGGGAGGGATGAAAAAAGACATATAACATAATTTATATCTCTCTATTGAAAAAAAGAGTTTGAAAGTAAAGATGTCAAAAATTTGAATTGTCCATTTTCTACTAAATGCTTTGTATGACGTCCGCTTAGTATGACGTATTTGTCTTTTCCCTTTGATGTCATTATAAACGGATTCCACTGTATACCTAATTATGTACCTATGTTCAGTTGCCTACAGTAAAATGTAACACTTCGAGTCTTATTCCAAGACTATAAGGTTCATAATTTCGTAAGTATGGGCAGTAGTACTGTAGGTTAGGGAAGATAGTGCGCTTGTGTTTGCGCATACACTTGCGCACTATAAATGTCCTGTGTAGAAGGCTAATGGTTGAGATTGGAGATAGCCGAAACATCGATTAAGAGAACATTAGTAGGTATCCTATTTATACTCACTTCCATTATTATTTCTGTATACCCACCTATGTTTTTCCTAGATGCTTTAAACCATGGTGTAAGAATATCCGGGTTGACCTCAATCGACTCATCTTACTATCATAGACATAAGGTTGAATATCAATAATTGAGGAAATTAGACAGGATATGGTAACCTGATGGGTGCCTGACTGTATTTATATGCTTTTTGTAGCTTGCTGTAGATTTCATCTCGGAGGCCTAAAGTTCTTTAAAACTGTAGTACTTAGTTGTATGGGGATGACACCGATGGCGGATTTAACTATTGGAACTATAGTGACTTTTCTCAATTGCCACATTCGTTGAATTTCATCTTTTGCTTAGGTAAATTTGTTTAATATACCCACAAATAAGTACCCACATACGTTACTCACGTCTTGTCCGGCCAATAAGCGTTTAGTACACTACCTCCAAGTTTCAAAATGGCGGTCCCCTAACATTAGTACATTAATCAATTCCTGTCATGGCGAGCTCATCAATCTCCGGGACTCCAGGACGAGGCCTAGACGACGCATGAAGCCTCGCAGTTAAATGTGACTATTATTGAAATTGATACGTCTTGGTGAAAAATTGCAGTATATTGATGCGATGAGGAAATGGTCCAATCAGTGCGGTTGTAAAATGTAAAGTGAGTTCTGGCTCGTTAGATCCAATGCTTGGTACTTGATTTTATTTTGTTTTTTCTTTACTATCTAGGTGTGTCCCTGAGTGTTGTGTATGTAAATATAATTATAATGGGAGATTGTACCTTGAAAAAAATTAAGCATTTTGAAAGTATTTAAAAACTTATTTCTGCGGTTTCTAAAATGATATTAGATTTGAAGACCTACACACCAAATCTGATTTTAAGATTAAGGATTTTATGTTTAAAATATAATAAGTTTCTGAATTGACAGGTCATTTCTATTCTAAAATAATAGCATAATTATGGTGTGGACATATGTGGTTCAAAACCTTGGGAAAGCATAAACAATTAAATAGCTCATCCAACCATCGATAGATGGCGCTACACTACATAAAAGCTTCAAAGGATTTTCCAATGTTTTCAAAAAACACATTTTAACTGTAATATGTATTGGAGGTATCTATTAATAATACATATTTCGTATTTTGCTTATCAGTGTTTAGTTACATACACCAGTCATTTTTCATAAAAAAAAAAATAACGCATCATAGCGTGTTATTCTCTGTTGCATCTAAAGCTGTCCACGTAATGTGTGTTGTTTGTTGGCATATAACATTGAGTAATCTTTATAATTAGATCATTTGGAGCGCCTTTTAGACCCCTTCTGAATTAAAAAAAACGATTTCTCATAAAGGGTTACCTTATTTATGCACCTACACTTACCCTCTTTCTCTATGTTCATACTTACATATTCATTATTACATACTTACACATTTGGTTCAGTGGTCCTTCCAGAGCCGGATCTCGCAGCGCAGAAGGTCTTGGGTCTGATTCTCGAACGAATCAATTTGGAAAAAGAACTTTTCATACTCGAGTCTCGGTGACACACATACGCTCCCGGCAACCCTCAGCTAGTACTCACTCATAGCACAAAACGTAATGCCCTAGTTTGGTATTAGCTGACTCTTTCTCAATATTCATACTTACATATTCGTACATTTGAATCAGTGGTCCTTCCAGAGCCGGAACTCGCAGCACAGAAGGTCTTGTTTCTGATTCTCGAATGGATCAATTTGTCTTATTCCAAGTGTCTACTTCGGCGCTGCGAGATCCGACTTTTCATACTCGAGTCTCGGTGACATACGCCCTTCCTCATAGCACAAGCAATGCCCTAGTTTGATATTAGCTGACCCCCGTTCTCAATATTCATACTTACATAATTCACTTGGTCCTTCGAGCGCCGGATCTTGCCCGCTGATAAATTGTTAATTGAAAAGACAAAACGCAGGGCCGATTAAGGGCGGGCCGCGGAGGGTCTAATCAACGAGGGTCGCATTCAGTAATATGACCCACACATGATTAGGAGAGTGTTATTGTGACATTTTCGTTTTATCTCCTCTTTGTTTTGTCTGTGTTATTCCATTTTGTTGTGTGAAAAGGTTTGAATTAATTCATCAGAGTTTTGATCCTTATTTATGTGTCTCATTTCGTTTTTGGGCGTTGCGTCGACGCGGCGCCCGAAAACGGTAATGTGGGGAGGTCGACGGCAGGACGCTCGCTCTCAAAAGGCGCTAGTGTGGGGTTACTCTTACTTATAATACGTCAAAAAAGTCATGAAGTTGGCGCATTGGCTTGGCGCCACTGCCGCCTTTATGTCATAGGGTATAAATACTTTACATAAACGGGACTAAACGCGACGAAATTAAATAAGTATATTTTACACAAGCGAACTCCACGAGTTTGCTTGTGACCACGGCTGTTGTAACGCAGCCGTAACGTCAAGCAGTAAGTGCTTAAATGTACTTATTTAATTTCGTCGCGTTTAGTCTCGTTTATGTAAAGTATTTGTATAATGCAACGCGAAAGTTTAAAAACATGTCATTGGGTATGATAACCGTATTGGTTATAAAAGATGGGTACTCCATTGGTTCCCCAAATCCGTTTTCAAGACTTTCTTGTCGCATTATAGATATACTTATAGTATCATAGGGTAGGGCTGCCTTGGTGGCGCAGTGGGTAGTGGATCGCAATTTAAAGCGACGGCTGCGCTTGGGGTCCCGGGTTCAATCCCCGGGTTGAACCAAAAAATTGTACCTGAGTTTTTCGGTTCAGAAATTCTCAGTGCCAACCCAAAGTCTGGCTGGTAGCAGGTGGTATTGTACCCCCGTGCCTCGGAAAGTAACTGGCTGGTCCTGCGCCCAATCTCTCTTAGACCGTGTCACACTGGTGTCCCGTCTAATTAAGGGTAAGCGAATAGAGAGTGCACCTGTGTTTGCGCACACACTGCATACGTGGCTGATCGTTAGATTGGCCGTATCCGAATATCGGTTGGAGGATTTATATACTTATAGGGTAGGGAAAACAAGCCATGACAGCCCAATAACAAACAAAACTAAGCCAAAAATGTTTAATGTCATACCGTTAAATTTACATTGCGTTTATCGTAACACCAAAAACTGGACACCCACGAGACGCGGCTCCACTATACGAGTAAAAATTCACCTAAAAAAACTGTCGCTAAATCAGGTAGTACATACATAGATATCCGGTATTGGGCCAGGGCCGGCGGAAGGGGATGGGGGCCGGTACGGCGCCCCCGCCCTGCGGGCCCGACCGGGCCGCCTAGACGAACCACTCGTCCTTGTGCGGGGCCGCGCTTGCGCCACTCACGCCGAGTGCGCAGCCCGCAACCGCTGGCGGCCCGGGCGCGCCGCACTGGAATATACAAAGTCGCCATTATTTATTTATAAACTTTGCACAAAACCTCGTACAATAGGCGAACTTAATGCCAAATTCCAAGAGGCATTCTGTACCTGTCAATCAACCTTGGGAATCGAACCCAAGCACTGTCAAATTAGCTTTTAGGCCAGTTAAAACATTGTGATGAGGACCTTCGTTCAGGCCCGCCACCAGCTTTTTCGGCGCCCGCGTGCTATACCGATTATGCCGCCCTACTACTCGTAACTAGCTACGCTATTGCTGAAAAGTCGTTCAATTTGCCACCCGCGGGCGACGCACGCTTTGCATGCCCGCTTACGGCGGCCCTACCTTCATTCAACATGTCCTGCAAAATCCCGTCAGGTGGGTAACAAATTTTTGGCCATGCCACCACCGTCGGATCCTGGCAGAATGGGTAAAAGGCTTGACGTTGTAAGGGATGACAAGCTGGACAACAAACTGACCATGATGGATGTCCAAGACCATGCGAAACGGGAGGAGTCGTTGCAGGAAAGCGGACCCCGGGCTCCATGGCGACGGCTTAGGGCCTAATCCGGGACAAAACCCTTTTGCCAGAAGCATCTCAATGCTGACGACAGTGGGAGAGCCACGCTTCGGCATGAATGGGCCGGCTCTATTTGAGTAATACCACTGTCTTCACAGAAAATCATCAGCCTGTTGCAGTCCACAGCTGGACTCTCCTCTCCAAATGCTCGCCACTTTGATCGATCTTCGGCTACTCGCATCCAGCTCCAGCCAGACCTCTTGCGCAGATCGTCACTCCATCTGGCCTGAGGCCGTCCTACACTACGTTTACCAAGACGCGGTATCCACTCCAGAACTCGTTTACCCCAACGGTTGTCAGTTCTGCGGCAGATATGGCCAGCGCACTGCCACTTCAGCTTACTAATCCGGTGATCTGCCACCTATATAGTAAAAAAAAACGTACCTGTACCCGCGCGGGCCCGCAGGGAGCGCCCAGTTTCCCGGGAGCCTCGTGTCTCCCGGCCCCGGCCGCGGCGAGCCGCCCGGCCCGGCCGGCTTGCCGCCGGCGCCGTTGCTGCTCGCCATTTGTTGTACTGGAAGTAAATGGCATACCATGTCAATGAATTTCTTGGTCTCAGAAGTCAGTCTACTTAGAACCTACATCATTAGCTTTCACTTTTTACACATATTGTTGTACTGGAAATCAATAGCACACCATGACAATGAATTCTTAATCTCAGAAATCGGTCTACTTAGACCTACATCATCATTAGCTTACTTTTTTTACACATAGCTATACCCAAAACTGTAATTCGAGACCAAAAAATCTACTATGTTGCTACTGCAATAAAATGATCCTACCATAGTATAACCCTTTTTTCTAAATACACTAGCTGATATAATTTATTTATTGGTAATTTTGATTCTATAATTTAAAGAAATAATTTTATTAACTTATTTTTACGTAAATACAAGACGCTTTAATAAAAACTTAATCATCCGTAATTTTATTTTTCAAAGATGTTATTGCGCTTGTAACACTTCAGGTGTTAATAACATTTGGTATCTACCCACAACATTTTAACAATGTATGGAAACTTGACAGTTTAGTTTGCTTAATAAGAAAAATAATGCCAAAAAGGTTGGCGAAACCTAAAAACGTCACTTGAGAATGACATAAGTGACTTTAACAGATTTGACAGTGACGTATCTGTCGTAGATTTTTTGGTCTCGAATTACAGTTAGAGTATAGTATCAACATTCAATATACAGACCGCTTAAGAAAGGCATGTTAAGTCGCCAATCCCGTCACTTTAAGGTTGTTAGATTATTGCCCCGTTGGTCTTGTGATTTAAGTACTGGGCCGTGATCTTGGGGTCCCGGGTCGAGCACAAGTAGGTATGTTTCGAATTTTTCGAACATAGCTCGAGTTTGTGATCACCTTCTGCATTAGACAAGCGTGGTGATTAAGCCTGACGATAGTATAGTAGCATGTAGCGATGACTTAATTTCTGTAATGTAGAGGCCTTTGCCCTGTAGTGGGACAGTTTATAGGCTGATTTGTATCTATGTATGTTATCTAACCACGCTCAGAGGCGATGGAAATCTTCAGCTTACAAAAGGCCTTTTGGCCACGTGATAAGAAGTATAACGCCATGTAGTAGATTGATAAATATACTTTATGGCACAAAATAGTACTTAGAAATTTAGTACTGAACTTACACTGTAAGTGTGTGCGCTGCGCCTGCGTACGACGACGGCAGTAGCAGCACAGCACCGCGCCGCTCACGAGCAGCGCCAGCGCACCTCCACTGGCGCCGATCACCACCCAAGCGCTATTGGCGCCAGACCCGCCGCTCTCTGGGAACAGATGTACCCGAAATATTAATTTTTGTGCCTGTCAACCTCATATTTGGATCTCATGGCCGCTTACCATCAGGCGAAGTTAGGTCATCTTGATTGTCCTCAATATTAAAAAATGCATCGCACATCAACGCACATCATGCTGTACTGCACAATCTGAATACGCCATCGAACATAGTCAGCACTCAAGTAGATCTCCTAGTGCTGGAACCCATGACCTATGGTTCCTGAGAGTATACTCACCAGGACAAAGAGCAACAGTATCCTCGTCCGACCTTTGAACAATATGACGGTATTGCACATTATTTCGGCACTCACGCAGGACTCTCACTACTGGCACCCATGATCTATTCCCTGACTGTAGTATCTGAGAGTATACTCACCGGGACAAAGAGCGGCGGTATCCTCATCCGACCCGTCTGCGCAGTGGTCGACGCCATCGCACATCAGGTCGGCGCTCACGCAGAACTCTCGCTGCTTGCACCTGAACTCCTTGCACCCATGCTCTGCAAATATTTCTACACGTCTATTCAGTCTATTCGTTGTTCACCTGTCAGCCATCATAGGTAGCAGGTTTTTGGATCCCGGCTGGTTATCTTACGCTCGAATTTAAAAGATGTGTCATAATTTTGTGCTCAAACATCATGACAATTTTATGACAGAGATAAAGTCATGATTAAGAAGCTCTTCCTTTTATGAAATGTTTCAGTATTTCAGCGTTAGTCACTTGAGTGCGACACGATCATTTATAAGAAGTTGGTGGAACTACTTATCAAACGTGAAAAGCAAGAGCTTTGGTATGCTCCTGTGCTATCATATCTCCACACACGCCTATATACCGCTAACTAAAATTAACATTTCCAAGTGTACATATTTTACTACTGCCAGCGGCAGCCAGGACTTAAGACTAACCAGCGGGGTTATTGGACTGGATGTAATCAACTTTTAAAATAAAAGCAAAGTTACAAAAACAGTACTAAGAAATTATGTAGATACATCGATTTAAATTCAACTGCAGGAATTTCAATACTACGAAGCTTCAAATAATAAAGTATGATCAGACGTTAAAAGTGATACTAATACGCGTAGGTATGATACTACAGGAGCTAAATAAAAACATGTAATACATAGATTAAAATCATTAAATATCGCAATAAGGTAGTAATAATATTACACAAACAGTGAAGCACTCGCTTTCGCCTGTGTATTTAGGTGGTAAAAATATTATATTTAGACAGAATTCAAAGAAGCGCATTTACGCCTTCGTCGTCTGTCCGTTTAAAAGACACTATGTGAACAGACTTACATATACTAACAAAATAGGTAACAGCAGGTAACAAACAACCCTCTTCCAAAGGACGCCACACCAGCCAACATACAACATAAATCCTTGTAACACACGCCTCTCGGAGGGACAAAGCCCCCGATTCAAAAAGAGACTACGATCGATCGATCCCAACTTGTTTTGCCTCAAAAACCCCCAAAATGCGACACAAAACTGCTGACTCACGGCAAAAAAAATTCATCCACGTCAAATTTCTCTCCAACAATGGCCAGACTAACGAGCTCGAGCCAGATTTGATTCCGAATCAATGTCCGCGTCAGCACTCGCTAAATTGCCCGATGAAAAATTATTACCCTTTGATGATTTTTAAATGCTCGGAGAGTATACCGTGCGAACGGGGAGATGGTAGTGGGAAAGTAGGCTCGTATTTTTGAAGTATGGATGCTTGTAATGTAAAATGTAAAGTGGACTCCTGTTTCTGTGGTAAAGGTGTTTGTTTAAGAAACAGTGGCCCGTAATTGTCCCTATTTTTACTCTGAGATTGTTTCTGCTAAGGTTGAGAAGACGTTTTGTAAGTCGTTTGTTTATTTCTGGTAATGGTATTTTTGACAGTACGGATGCTTAATATGAGAAACGCACCTATGTTTTTTGTAACGGACATTTTGAATAATCACATTCAAAAACAACGACAACGACAATAAAGGGCCCTAAGCGTCTTAGATGGTCACCGTTTAGTTTGCTAAAAACGATTGAATAAGTAGAAAAGTTAAATAAATGACAATTTATTTAGTAGTACCTCATAAGTATTCTTCTAAACATCTCCGAAAAAAATAAGTGAATAATCCTTCTAAAGCAATCTTATTTTAGAGAGCTAGGAGTGAGGGATCAACCGCGTTTGATCTCGCCTCTTTAGGTATCCTTTGTCTATCTATGAAGGACTTGCGCGGAATTCTTGCCCAAGAATTTGTCCATACTCGGACTTCTCAGGGCAACTTGATGGACATTCTACGTCCACCAAGTGAGTCTCATTCTTGTGTGTTTGCATATTTTCAATGCAATTTAGATACCTACTCTCAAACCGTAATTTACAAATATCATTTTAAATCAATAAGTAACATATTATTTGAGGTACCTTGTTAAAATTATGGTGTTCAGTAATAATATTAGTAATATCATTTTTGAAGACTTATCCATAGATAGCCCAAACGCATGGATTAGATAAAAAAATGAGTTCTAGTTCTCAGCCCTCAAAATGTTTTTTTTTTCGTATAAAAATCTAAAACGGTCCATAAAATACAATGTAATTACCAAGATTCAACAGTATAGTTCTTGTAGTTTCATGGATGGAGGCTGTGATATATGAACGGACATATAGACAGACATGCCGAACTTTTATTTATCAACACTGTCCTCTCATTATCGAACGAGATTCAGAGAGAGCATCATCCATTCCTTAAGTGTTTGAGTCTCATTTTTATTTGCCAGCTCCTGGTGCGACTTGCGCACTTTGCCATAATGAACTGCTGCGAGTTGGCCCATTAAGGCATAGTTTCCGGCACTACTCACTCCACCACCCTGAATACTTCCGCAGATTCAACTCAGCGAAATGTTGAAGCCCCTCAATACTTCGCAGTTTGCACCAGAGCTAGTGGGAACTTCGCTATTCTGGACATACTTTATTGTTATAGTTGTTTCAACTCTCGCCTCTGTCACAGCTAAAGCGTACCTCTTAACTTTAGCATTGAGTTCTATGATAGCTTCACAAATTTAGTTACTGTTAGGAGCGATATATCGCCCTAATGAAAAGTTAACTTTACCGTTTGATATTGATAATGTCCTCCTAACCGATATTTCCACTATAGCGGCCAATCTCAATGATCGGCACAGAATATTAAAGTGCAAAAGTTTGTGAGTCGCACATTACCGTTAGGATGAAGATAGAAGTCTGTTTAATAAAGATAACAAATTGAGAAATAAATTTAATTGATAATTTAAACTCCCTTTATATCCCTTCCTATATGAAACCTATAGTAACAAACAAATCAAATATAGAAACGTTCTTCAATTAAATTCTCTACATTCGTATACACGGGAATGTATCGCGTTTGTGGTGTGTGTGCATATCTTTTGAGTCGTAGGAGCAATTAAGTTTTCTGCTTGGCGGCTTGGAAAAATACACACGGTAAAGAGATTTGGCAACTTTCAGCCCGGTCTTAAAGGGATCCCGGGGGAAGGATCATATTCACAAAGTTTGTTTTGGGTGAAGCGAAAGAAAGGAGTTTTGTTCGCCGCTGTTATCGCAGCTTCTACACATTTATTTAGGGTGCTTAACGTATGAGTGCTCCTTGTTCGTTTGAGCTGTTCATCATAATAATGCCTCGCACCATTTTTACATTGTTATGAAGACTTCTGTGCGAAAAATACAGCTATTCTCGTTTCATCTTTATTCAAATTCTATAGTAGGAATGATATCGGTATAATTATGTCTCCTTGCGGCACTCCTTGTACAATTGGGATGGAATGCACGTAAAACTTGTTTTTGATGACGTCGCAATCTTTAGCTTTAGTGTGTTTATAAAATCTACTTTAAAAAAATTAAAAAAGTAAACTACTTACATTGATATAAAGGAACGGTTTGTCGAATGCTTTAGCAAGAGCAACGTTAAACGAAATGATTTTCTGGACTCAATGAAAATATTTAACTAAGCTTAGAGCAGAAACTCGGTGGCAGAGGAATACGAATACCGGGCAAAGTACAAATATTCAACAGAAAGATCTGCGCACCCATGGCCTAAACAAACAGCGGGCCGTGCAACTGATGTGTTGAATTCAAATTAAAGCAAACACTATGCAAAAAGGTTCAGTTTAATTACGCACTCACTTAGTGTAAGCAAACGTAAGTAATTGTTGTTTTTAGTAAATTCAACATCGTTTTGTACATTTTGTTAAGCTAGTGTATTCAGTTAGTTTAAAAATAGGCATAGTATATCTTGAACATATTCGTAAGGTTTTTACTTGAAACACTTGCAAATATTGGTTTCATGTTAAAATTAGGTTTTAGAATCTATATAAAAAAAAGCTTATGGGTAAACTCAAAAAGTGAAATACTTATACGATGAAATTAACGATTTATTAATTCACCGATGTAGTGTAGCCTCATGTAACGTAAATCATGTTTTCTACGTAAAACAATAATTTATTCTAGCTAATAAAATGAAATAATAATAGTTATAATTATTATATTGCAACGCGAAAATATAAAAAAAATATTTTTATATCTACATCATTCTGTCTACGTAGAAACATTGCGTAAAGTATAAAAATAAATGAGAGCATATTCCAATATCAATAATAAATAATAATAAAAACGTTCAACTTCACAATATATTACCCGAACTCATAAAAAACTTTATAGCTCCACCTTAGAAAGTTTCTAAGAGCAATTATTAGCAAGAAAATCCAACATATCATGGAAACGTTATAAGAAACAAATACCGCAATTCCTCAATAACAAGATCGAGAAAGCAATAGAACCAACGGTCAAAGTGCTTGAAGAAGCGAAACAGATTCCCGACGTAGTCCGAGAAGTAATAACGATTTTGTTGGCATTTATCGAGGAGATAAAGCAGCATCATTAGACGAGCGGGGCCGAAGGGCCCGTAATAATTTTATACGAGACATCAAACTTGGAGAGAACCACGCTATTGTATTACACGTTGATGGTCACTCTGATATTATAATAATAAGTTTCAGCGCGTCCATAACTTCTGAACTCCATGATTGCGATTATTAGATTTCAGTTCTTTAGAATACGAGCTTAGTGATTATTAATGCCAATAACATTTAAAAATTAACCCAAAACAAGGCAAATGTTGAATTGTTAAAAGATATTTTTCTATGAGGCTTTTAGAAAATTAAAAATCCGGGAGATGTCATCAAGAAGACGACTGGACATATTTTAATGATATTGGTTGTTATTTACATAACGTCATTTTTACATATGTAAACAATCATGTCGTTATTAAATCAGTAGTGTACGTAACACCATCTGTGAGATTTTCCATTTGCAAAAACCCTCAAGTTATCTGCACTAACATATATTCATAGCTAAAACTAAACTTGTCTGTTCTAAATTCAAACATAACCTCAACACTCCACCGAAACCACAATCCGAAGTTGCCTGAAGAGCGCCATAATTTCCGGCAGATGACAGCGGAATAGCAGCTAATTTTCGTTCTCACCAAGTAATACGCAGATATCATGTCAATAAACTTTATTATACCCCATTATCATCACAATATCGCGCGGAAGGGCGCCCGATGTAAGGATACATCCCAACGCGTATTACGATCCCAGTAAAAGGGATATAATTTTCAATTAACTGCAGTTTCTTTACTTTATTCTGCTTCTTTAGCAGATCATTCTTAAACGCCTTCGGAATATTTCTGGTGTTAGCGTTTTTATGCGCAATTCAAACTGTTACTGTTATTTTATGTTGATTATTTACTGTTTTTGGTTATTATATTTTTTTTACTGTATTTTTCGGCTAAAAATAACAAGAAGTCTCAAATCCCTTACAAAATGTGGTCTAAAGTTAGTCTTGGTTTCAAACTGATGCTGTCACTTTTATTGGTGATATTTATAAAAGTGACAGCATTGTTTTTAAACCATGACTAAATTAAGTCTCCATTTTGGGGCAATTTTTAATAAATAGGATATTAAATCTTGCGTATTCTGAAATTTTAATTAAGATAAAGGAAACAATCACAATCATCAAAATAAACCTGTTTTACCTTTTCAAAGATACTACGTATTTATTAGGTAGGCATTATTATTGAGTTGCTTTTGTCTATTCGTATTGTCTGTGTCGTGTTTTCCGAGAATAAAATCTATCTATCGAAGTCCAAATAGATCGATAGCCCAAATCAAACACAATAAGCGAAATTACCGTGTCTCCCAGAAACGCCCTAAAAGTGTCAAACGACGACGCCAATTCCATCGCCTCAGCGGAACCAAACAAGCGTTTCCAATAAAGAAAACGACTTATTGCAGACAAACAAGCAATAAATCGCAGTTACACGATTTTCGTGTTACCTTGTAGTCAGACACGAGCGTCGCGTACGAGACAGTGAACGTTAGAACTTCGACGAACGTAAAGGAATTGACATACTCGATCGCAACAAGTCTCTTCAGAAACGCAAGTGAGAAAAAGATACGGAAATTAGAAAAGATTAATTAAAAAATAAGCAACAATACGATGATATTGAAAGAAACTACAGTGAAGCGTGTAGGACGTGGAATTTAAAACATCTACTTCGATTACACAAAATAAATCGACGTCTCATTTCCTTTACAATGCCATAAAATTGATTAAAAATCAGATAGATGCCATTTACATTACCAAATTAGGTAAATATCCATAAATGTATTAAAGATCAGTGCGGCCATACTTTACAGACGCTAAATAGGTGGCTAATGAGCAGACGGATCATCTGATGGTAAACGATCAAATAATTATGATGGTAAATACCTCCTTAACACGCATAAAGATAATTTTAATAAAGAAATGTGTTAATAAAAAGATACACTTTTAAAAACGATGTAACTGACATCGAATCAGAATCGAGCAGTTAAGCTATTTAGAAACCAAAAACTAAAACTAGACTTGGAAGATCTGAGAAAGCAAACGAGTAATGAAACACTACACACGCGAGCCGCGACCATAAACACTAGAACTTCGGCCGTAAAAGAATCGGCATACACTCATTCGCGAGGCAACAGGTCTGGAGGGTGGACGAGGAAAGAATCCGCAAGGGGGTGCAATAAAAAATATATAAAGGGTGGAATGCGGCCGCACTGCCCCGTCGGCTGTTTGTTCGAATAAATAAACATTCAGACAAATTAAAGAGGGTCGGCCCAAGCTTGGCCGTGACAGTGTTTTTCGAACCAAAGTATTTATTATTCGGCACGTCCTTACCGGATTATTGCTTCATTTCGTTTTTTATTAAACGACTGTGATTGGTTAGTGACTGACCTATAAAATGGTTTAAAAGTAAAGAAGTCCACTTACCGATATTTAAAATGAAGAATTATTTATTTGGATGGTTAACATCTTCGTGAACTTAGCAGATTGACTTAGGCTGAGGCATCACTCTAAAGACATCGTTGATACTAATCTGCGAGAGTTACTCTTAGGTCAAAGACAGGTTAGAAGTAGTGCAGGATCGACCAAACCAACCAAATACTCTCTTGCTTCGGGACCAAAATGTCAAAACAATGGTGCAAAAGAAAAGAGACCAATACTCATCAGTGGGCACCTCCGGGCTGATTATGAAGGTAATTTACAATAGCTACATAAATTAATTAGATTCGACAAGGAACAAAATTAAGGAGCCGCTATCAAAGAGCTAAACAGTGGAAACCGTCAGGTAGAGAAAAGATTCAAAGGAATTAATCTGCATAATTTCAAAGTACACTCGTGGAAAAGTTTCTTTGAGTTTGAGCGCACTGTTTCTATTAATAAGCTAAGTCTTCATTTTTGCTCGAGGATGGTAAAAAAAATGTTTTCAACGAAATATTGAATATGAATGTTAGCATTAAAATATTCGATTCAAAGACACAACAGACAGTGGCCAGTGCTACCTACTTGGATGAAATAAAATACGTTTATTTGCCAAAAGAAAACAACTCACAAATATTTTACTTTTCATTAAAAACCTAACGAAGCGTTCCAACAAAATGTTTGAAGTCCAGGGCGGCCATCACACAATCCTATACACGTCTGTTTGAAAGGTAGCCATTAAACATTCGAACTTGTTTTCGGACCCAGCCTGTGGTAATTTGAAAATAGATGAACTTTCCTTGCCTTGGGCGAAGGGCGCTCGCTTTACGAATTTAAGCCAGGGGGAGCAAAGAAAGTTTTTATGTGCAAAATATATCCCGTAGCTTAAATATATGCATGTGAAATATAAAATGGAGCAGTAAAGCAACTTGTTCATCTCCGTGGATGTACTCAGACATTTAGGGAGCTGTAAAAGATGTTTATCACTGAAGAAGCTGTATCTACTCCGTAATATTTTGGACAGGGTATTACCAGATATATCATAACATAGAATATAAGTAGTGCTGTTAGGTATATTGAATGGTATAGATAAAGTTTCACTGCCTTTACTTTGGGAATATGTACTACACTACCCTATCTCTGAACTTTGAATGTTCCAGATGAACACACTACGATCTCTGATAATAAGTAGTGTTTACTGAACCTCAAATTAAACAGTTTTGACATTGCATAGAAGGATAACCCTATTGTAAAAAGGGGTCTTAGTAAATTTTGATTTAACACTGATGCTGTCACTTTCATTCGTGACTTTAACAAAAGTGATAGCATGCCTTACTTTTTTGTCAGTTCTGTAAACTACAAAGAACTTCCCTATTCCCTATATAAATCATAATTAATGTGTCTGATGTAATTGTACTCGATTCCGTTTAAGATTATTCTGTAACTTTTGATGATAATGAAAAAACTACTATTAATGGAAAAGAAATGTGGGAGTCAAGGATAGTAGTTGATGCCAAAGAAGGAAAAGGGAAGATAAAAATCAAGTAGTATTAACAAAGAAAAAACTATCCTATTACAAATGAATTCATAGCTAGTGTGTCTAATATAATTATTGTATTTAATTTTATAAGAGCTAGTACTAAAACTTTTGATGATATTGAAAAAACTACTATAAATGGAAAATTACCAACTCCTACTATCGTTCACTTCTAAGGTCAATTCAGGAAGGCAACGATAGAGGTTGATACTAAAGAAGGAGAAGGAAAGGCAAAAATCAAGGGTAACAATAACAAATGAGTACTCACTGGGGTCCTTAACGGCCGTGATGACCAGCTTGAACCCGTTGGCGTCGGTGCCCCAGTTGTCGGTGACGTACTTCAGCGTCACGAAGTTGCTGCGCGTGAACAGCGCGCCAACTTGCTGCTTCGTGTTCCGGCACGACAGGTCGGCCTGGAGGGAGATAAACAATGAGTCGTCAAAAAGTGACTTATGGCAGCTTGTGCGCCTTCTACACGCACACTAGGTATGTACCTACTCAAGAAACACTAACATAAAGCCAGTGTTCGTGGCAGACACTCAAACGCACCACTGGAAACCAGCGTCACAACCCTGTCAGGACCGTGACATAAGCTAAGTGAGGGCCGTTTATGTTGGACGTCACAGCACTAACATACAGGGTGTATCTGTGAACATTTACATCCTTTTGACCACGTGTTCTACCTAAATCCTAAATCTAAATAGTCCAAAGCGTAAGTAGATAATTTTCCGAAAATAACAAACAGTGCTAAGACCATAATGAAATTGGATCAACGGTCCGGATTATTTTACGTTTTTATCGTGTCGTAGTTTATATCGTACGCACGAAAAAGCAAAACTCATTGTGAGTTGGAAGCTCACTACTAATGATGACGTTGGAACAAATATAATAATGTACCGTTAAGTAAGTAAGCCAGACTTACTATCAAAATTTGCCTAACAAAACCAGCCAGTCCGTAAAGTCCAAATAAAGCCAATAAAGGAGAGTTGAAAACGAAATCAGTGAAGGAATGTCCTATCCGTAAAGGGATGTAAGAGCGTTGTCCCTTAACCCGATATTACACGGGTCCAAATCCTATAGGGATCGTGGCTGTAGGTAGGAAGAGGGTTGTTACCTTATTCTATAGTTTGGAGTATGTTCTATAGCCGACCAATTGTGTTTTACGCGAGAGGTAGGAAATGTTGTGCATATGTTCTTTTGGTTATGTTATGTTACCTATATTCATATGTATTTTCTATACTTATTATAAGGAAGTAAATTCGGTTTAGCTATAAGCATAGTCGGTTTCTTTTTTTGTTTTTTTTAGATGACCGCACTCCGCCTGATGGTAAGCGGCCGTGAGGTCCAAATATGAGATTGACAGACACAAAAGAACAGACAAAGTGTCCATTGAGTCTGTCACTCTCACCCTGAAGGCCTGCTAAGATGAGTAACAGACGAGCAGATCACCTGATGGTAAGCGATTGCCGCCTCCCATAGACACCTGCAACACCAGTAGAGTCACAAGTGATCTGCCAACCTGTAACCCCCTTTCTTCTAATTGGACCTACGTTATCCTCACTCGACGAAACACAGACCAAGTCCTTTACTGAAGTCTGAACAGTACTCAAGATAAAAAGAGAGAAATTCTAAAGAACTCCCATACATTCGGCTTCATTTAAGAACCCTAGCTTGATGGATTATCCAGAAAGCGTCATTGTGTAATAGGTTCATAAAAGTCCGGAGCAAGCGGTACTGCTGTAGCAGTTTGAAAATAAAAAATGTAAACTACTTAATGTCTCGTAATACTCGTAGTAGTAGCGCAAGATTCATGGGTTCATCAATCACCCTTCCTCTGGGAGACATCGCAGCTGCAAACGATAAGCTACGTGTATGTATTTCGAAATTATGTTAGTACTGAACAGCTTCTGCTTTAGAAAAACATATATGTGTGTAAAAATACACTTTTGATTTGCAATACTTATGACTATATATGGACTAGTACAACATGACATACCCAAGAAAATATTCACCTGGTAGTCATCACAATTTGGAATAGAGGGGAAATATCTGCCAATTCTTTTTATTCGTTGCCTGGTTTCTGTAACACAAGTGCTTAAGCTACTTAGTACGGAGTCAGGTCAATATGAGATGATTTACCTATTTATAAAATTTCTTATTGCACATCAAAAATGACTAAAAGTATGTTACTTACTCTCTATTTTTTATTTTATTACTGTAAGTACCTAATCCTATAGATCATTAAGTTTATTTTGTAACCTTCTATACAATAAAGAGAGAGAGAGAGAGGTATGTATCTATAATTGTTTGCCTAAATGCACCAGAACATACTTTGAGCCCGCTCCTTCGAAGTGCATTCACGTCCCCGATAATTCATCTCAATTTGCCATCAAGTGCAGTGTATCGCTATTAAGGCCCGCACGCGGCGGCTGCGCGGCCTGATCGCTCAGGCACGGGCCATATTTCCCTCATCGACTGGGCTTACTGAGCGATGGCCGTATTATATCGCCGTCGCCGTCATATCTCAGTGAGAACGATCGCGGAGACGTGACGGGCCAGGATTTAGTGGGGATCCTCCGCGCTATACATCACCCCCTCTAGAGGGTGCCTCCACCATTCAAAGGCGTTACTACCGGACTTTTGTACTACCCCACTTTAATAAAGATCGGGCTTGGGTTGATATTAAAAATTCTTCTCTATAAAATTTCAGCCGGATTAAAACGAGAATTAAGATGGGAAGGGTTTTGTTATGCAAACTATTATCTCGGTGTTGCTCGAGGTTTAAATGTGGAGTTTAGTCGTAGAAAAGTTTTTCTTCAAGATGGAGCGCCTGAGTTTTTTAAAAGTGATGTTTAATATGCAATCTACATTTTTTGTTCTCAATTGTTAAACGATCGTCAAAGGATAAAAAGTGTTCCAGTATTTTTAAGGAGAAAAAGTAGTTTCTTGGTCCCGTAATGAAAAAGCCGGGAACATTTTAATTGAAATTCAGCGCAAGAAAATGAAGCCATGAAGGGAGGTACTGTTATCTTAAATATCTTTGGAGGGAATTTTAACATCGATCACGTCTTTGGTAATTAGTATGCTGGTAGCGCGGGCGTAATACTTCAATATAGCGAAAGCTATCGAAAGAAATCTTATAAGATAACGGCGGACGAGCGGCGCATTATTAACTGCGCGGGCTCAGTTCGGCGCGCGGGGTCTTTGTTCGAAATAACCTGTCTTGTGGCTTAATGAGGCTTGAGAAAAAGAGGATAATATTTAGTAAATTATTGTTACTATTATTATTGTCGACAATTAACGCATCGTTAATTTTTGCTTTGTAATAATGAACCTGGAGGATGGTTAATCTTACCACAATTTTTAAATATCTGAGTGGACGTCTAATTTTACGAGTTTCTTGTTGACCAAAGGTTGAAAATCACGATTCTAGAAGTTTCGGTATCTTATTAGTAGAAATCGATATTCCAAACCTGCGGTTATTTTTATCCTATTTTGACATTCATAAAGGTTACATTCATAAGGGTTCATAAAGGTTGTATAGACCTAACAACGTAATTTAAAAGATTTTTCAATTCTAATGAAGATACTGATTTCAATAAAAATAAATAAAAGAAATTGAACACTTCCAAATTACGAACCGTACTATAATTATATGTATTTTATCAGTATTACCTATATTAGTATCAGTATTACCAGTAGGAAGGAAGAGATCGTTATTAGCGATGAGACCGCCTTTATTGCACAAAGTTCACAAAATTACGGTAATAAGAACAAAGTTTATAAAATTATGGTAATACATCACAATTTAAGATTTGTAGACTTTGTGCAATAAAGAATATCAGATATCTATCTACACATACTTTAAGTAGATCTAAAACAATATAAAGTCTAATTGCTATTAATAATCCTTATTTTAGTTATATTATTACATTATGTTAATTTATTTAACTTTATGTTGGTCGCAACAAAGTTGAGACCCTAGGCTATGTTCAAGGGTATTGTTAGGGTGTCAACTTTTACACTAAATTCATCATACTATAAAACACGTTGCAATAAATAATAATTATTGCTAATAAAAAAATGTTTCTTCAGTTAACGAACTGTGTGTGTGTTTTACTGTTGATGACCAATATTTAACAAAACATTTAAGCCATCATAATCAGTAACAATGTAATACCCAAAATGTAAATGAATTTCTGTTTCCGCCCAACTCACAATGCGAGCTAAAACCGTACAAAGTGCAAACAAGGACTGGGACGCACGGCCCGCCGCACATAGTTGCCGGATTCATTACGCCGACAAAGGCTCCCGCCCACCTGCACGAACTGTGCCCAAACTGTGCCCGAACTGTGGCCAACTGTGCCTAGTGATGCCAGAGCCACATCGAAAAAACATGTCTTTTTACATTATTACTCCACTGGCTCAGCGATCCGAATCGAGTCTTGGCCTAAACAAGAGAACGACACTTTTGTCGAATCCTGCACTATCCTATCCTACTAACCGATGCGATGTGCCGACGACGCCCTGTTGGACCTAAGGTATCGCTGGAAAGACGTCGTCGAAAATGATCTGCGCGAACTTTTTACATTATAGCGAGTGAAAACGTAGCCAGCATATCTGATGGTAAATTATCGTCGTAGCCCGATACCAATAGAACCCTGCGGTATTACACTAGTACAGAAGTATCAGAGTTAAATTACTCGAGAGTAAAAATTCCAAATCGTGTCAAAATTTCTCATGGTGACATCACTAGCAGCCCCGGAATGTCGCCGCAGCGACAACAATGTTCTGGCAAGTTTAAGCGCGGGTGACGAGAGTCCAGCGCCCATCAAACTTATGGGGCCTGTGATATGCAAAGTTTCTATGTTCCTCTGGACTAAATAAAACAAACTGTAACTGGAATCTGTTAACTTTACGACGCTAACATTTTAGTGTACGGTATAATGGAAACTCCTTTTTCATGCGAAGGCGGACAGACGAGCAAATGGAACTGACAAACCAATTCAAAATGTTTCACTAGTGATCCTAATTTTAATAAGCTACATTTCCGTCACGTCAATGTTAAAGAAGCAGAGGACGCCCATTAACAAGATGGGCAGATGATATAAACAGCGTGGTGAGAAGGACCTGGATGAGGCTGGCACAGGACCGTTGTAAATAGCGATCAAGGTACAGGCCGATGATGATGATGATGACAACATTGCCGACCGCAATTTCAAATGACTCTAGAAATATGAAAATTCTTACATAAAAAGTAAAGTCCTTTCGGTAGCTACGTCAGAAAACCTAAAAAGATTTAAAAATACTCCCCAAGTGAGCTCACTGAGCTCATATCATATCCAATGAAACGTCTAACTTCCTGAATTTAGAGTAACAATTACAAATTTCCATTCGAAATGGCTTCTGGCGAGGACCGCGGACACGAGGAAACTTCGTCCGCACTCGACAGAGCTTGAGACATACGCGAAACTCGAAGAATTGCTAAGTGTCCGTTTAACACAAGTTTTATTGAAACTAAGTGGGTAGTTTTTTGCGGTACAAGGAGCAAAATCGTTGGAATAAACTTTAGAAGCGAAGAAAATTTTAGACGAAATAGAACCTCCATAGGAAAATAATTGGTTTCAAGCTGATTCATAACATCACATTTAAGAATACTTTTAATAAATAATAATCATAAAAAGGAGATAATTGTATATTATTAATGAATCTGAGTATTGAAGTCAATTTGGAGCGTTAACAACTCGTACCTATGAACAAGATGATGCCCCCTTATTTTTGTCATATGATATTTCATAAATACCTATTATTTTAATAATATCTTCCAATAACAATTGCTTCACATTTGGGGATACCGTGTTCAATTACCTACATTTTCCCTTCCTCTACATTTCGATACGCAATTAAATTGGATACTTTAAATATTGATGGCCCACTATCACTTTAATCCCGCATCAATAATTCAGGCAAGTTCTATTTTCGGGCGTACACCAAACACGTACAATAGTAGGCGTTACAGAAAATAAACGAAAGTCCGCGAGTTGCTCCACAATACACTGGCCCCAAACTTCTCAAAGGGCTTTGTTCAAGAGGTCGCATTGTCCGAAACTTCTGGAATTTGAATTTAAAATTCGTAAAGTTGCGTCTTCGTCAGCGTGTTAATTATTTGGAAGCAACACCTGACGTCTGCCTATCGCCTTACCGTTTTCACGGCAAATTACCTAGCATTTAAACTTCAAAAGTTGCCTTACACTTTCTGTATTTGACGAAGTTTATTTTTGTCTTCAAAGCGGCAGTGTCTAATTTTAAGGTAATTATTTCCTTATTCGGTCGGATATGATTACAAAACTTCGTATACTTGGACACAAAAAGATATATAAGAAGTTTCAACATGAGCTATAAAATTACAGAAATAAAGTCCAAAGTCGATAAGAGTTCGGAGTATAATAGACAATGCTGGAAGATTCCATCAGATCTCATTACCGTGCGTTCGAAGGCATCTTTAATAAATTAAAAGCTCCTGGCGACACCCGCGCCCCCGATCAGGAACAAATGGGAATAATAGGGATGCCCGAGAATTGCCCGGATAATTGCTGCCAACGACGACTTGGAATGTCTCCAAATTAGACGCTATATCGATGATATGCTCGTTAACGGTCATAGTTTATTTGACGCGGAATAAATATTTGGAATGTTTTGTTTATTTAACGGGAACGATATTTAAGTTAACGTATACAGGCAGCTGCTATGGCGTGAAATACTACAACAATTAAGCTGTTGCTTTGTTACCAAAGATAAAACAGCGAACATCATTTTGTCTGAGACTTTTTAAAATTCATCGATAAAAATTTTAAATGACCAACTTGCGTGGTCGATTAAATTATTATTAATGAAAATTGTTTTTTTAAGCGCATTTTCAAAATTCATAGAAGAAATGTCAAAGATAATTGGTACTTGATCAAAAGGATTTTTATGTGATAGGTCGCATATAAGCAGACGGATGGTAAATGTAATGTAAATATTTAGAAATACACCCTGCATAAATCTGACTTTTTTGCAGAATTCGTCGTTTTCCATAAATGTGTTGTGTAGTGGAGTGTTTACAAAATATAGTTGATACCCATAACATGAGTATTTAAGATCAGGTGGATATATGAGCTGGTTTGTTTGTTGAAAATTGTGTTTTCAGATTGCTATCGACACAACAAGTTGAAGATTGGAAGACAGCCACTCACCTTAGGCGGCGTGGTGGCGTGCGCGCCATCGTACACGTACAGATGGTCGTTGCAGTCGAGCTGCAGCATCTCGAAGTGCAGCATGAACCGCTGCAGGATGCTGTGCGTCTGGAAGGTGACGGTGCAGTCCAGGTTGCGCTCGTTGCGGGACCAGAGCACGCCGCCGTCCACCTTGCGGTACTGCCGCTGGAGGAAGTGGTCCTTGCATAGTGAGTCCATATAATCTGCAACAATAGAAAAGTTTGGATTAGTGAAAGGGACTTGTCTTTTTTAATGTGTTAGGTGGCAGACGAGCAGACGGATCACCTATGGTAAGTGATTACCGCCTCCCATAGACAGCTGCGACACCAGAAGCTGCGTCTTGAAGGGACGTTACCAAAAGCCGCTAATGAGGGTACCGGAGGCCCACCCGGGGGGGGTGGGGATAAAAGGTTAGCAGCGCACTTGTGACTTCACTGGTGTTGCATGTGTCCATGGGCGGCGGCAATTGCTTACCATCAGGTGATCCGCCTGCTCGTCTGCTACCTTTAACATAAAAAAAAAAAAGAAAAAAAAGCCACTAATCTAAAGTGGGACTGGGCTGGACACGTCTACCGCATGTTGGATACCAATTGGACCAGAATAGCCACAGAGTGGGAGCCCAAAAAGAGGCGATGGATATGACATTAATTTTAGAAAAAAGTTCTCGGAAATAACAATCTTGAGTTTATGATACGAGTATTACTACTTCAGGCATGATACTATGAACATTCCATGTGAAGTCAATTCGGCTAACTTCAATAATAAAAATTAATACCGTAATTTAAAAAAAAAACTTCAATGGTTAAAATAATCCGTCGAAACTTTTTAGAATACGAGCATAAGAGTAAAAAGTAAACTATCCACCCAGAACAAATGAAAATAAATCAGACACTTAGTTATAGGTATTTTGCGATCTAATAGAAGTCACATACTGATTAATCATAAAATTAAAACATTGAAAGGACTTTTGAGAAAAAGTTTAGAATAAATACAATAAAAGAACGTTATTTTAATTCATTTTACTCCAAATAGTATAATAAATAACTATAAGGAAACACAACGATAACATTTCCTCGGTCCCTTATCAAATTCCCATACCTTTGGCATTGCGAAAACTACTTTCACAAATTTTGCCATGAAGACATTCGCCCATCGCACTAATGCCATAAGATTCACTATTGATCATAGAGGTCGAGCGTATTGAGGAGATAAGAAGATTGTATCTTTAATCTATGAGATGCGGTTATCGGTCCGGTACTGTCAGTGGTTAATAAGACGTCAGTGGTAAAAGATATATGGAACAAGCGTATACGTACCTATAGCCATGTAAGTACACTTCTTTTCAAATTCCAGACATTTCTGCTACGACGGATGTCATTTTCAATTTGTCAGGTACGTAGGTAGACTTATTACAGTAGACAAATTGGCGCACAAAAATAATAGCTCGAGTGGCGAAACTATTCTATCTGAGGCTCCTGGCAAATTAACCGCAAGGGGCCCTGCGGTTTTGCGGTTAATTGGTTTAGTGTTAGGTTCTTTCTGAGCTCGCGGCCTTTTGATTCGTGGCATTTTGGGAGCCCTGCCATCCTTTAGTTGCATCCTATACCTGGAACCCTCTATAATATTTCATGGTCCTCTTATTTGGATGGAAAATTGTGGGATACGAACGGATCGCGTTTGTGCGCAAAACGGCTTTCCCAGGTACTAGTGGATATAACGACAAACTTCCTTCAGCGAGACACTTAGTTATCAAAAAATTTAGGTACAACTCAATTATTAGGTACAACGATGCATGAATAAAATAGGGACTCAAGTGCGCAACTTCTTTAACTTGACACCTGTGAGTGCACTTTAAAAACATCTCAAAATCTGTATCGGTTTAGTTAACCTAACACAAGTAGCATTTAATACGCTAAAAGATCTCAAATAGCTTGAAAACTTGCTGAACCAGTTTTCAAAGCCTTTTGAGAGCCAAAATTATACAGGAGAAATAGCTCCGTTTAAATGTTAAACGCTTAAACGAATTGAGTTAATTCCTAAAGACAACATAACAATTTGAAGTAACAAGAACGACAAAATTGCGACGAGTTGAAAGCTCTAGGTTTTCATTACGACTAAGTACTCGAGATACTTACGTCGCAGTCAAAGCAAAACAAAATGCCTAGAATACAAAGTGAAGAATACTTAAGTGAAATTGAGTTTTCTCTCCGCGCCAGGTAATTACTTATTTTTTAATCTTGAAAGGAGTGCAAAGGTAAGATCAGTGTTTCGTTTCGTCGCCGAGTCAACTAGTATATTCCTAGCAGAAAATGAAGAAAATATACTTAGCTCTTATATTTAGATACTTTACAAAACTACAGGGTCTGAGCATTTTATTGATAATTTTGTTTAGTATAGTTATAATATTACGGTAGGTATAAGACTTTACAGCTATGCATCTGTATGGCACACCACGTGATGCTGCTTGAAACATCTGCCACAGATGTAAAGGCCTATATGATGATGATGAATATTACGGTATTTTTTTACCACGTAGGTTAGTCTTCAAAGTATGTGCTCTTAACAATATAGATGTGTCTTGAAAGTATTTTTTTCCTAAATAGAGATGTAAAGGGTATCTTTTTCATTATTATTTCCATTATTGTTGAAAAATGTTGCTTTGCTACGAACAACATTTTTTCTATCTTCAAACGTAAGCTTATTATCAGTTTAATGATAACGCTCTCTTCTGTTTTATCAACACTTGTTAAGTACATAACTAAAATCCTCCTCTACCGATTCTTAACGCAGGTTTTGAGAAATTTTCTCGAAATATTTTTTTGGAGATTTTCCAAAAATGTATGATGGTATTTAACCAATTTCCAAAGGTAACGTTCTTGTTTCTTTCCAGGAACGGCTGGCTGGTCACCATTTTTTCTTTTCTGCTGCTGATCCTGACGTCAGCAGCACCAACCCCAAGGCTTGCTACCCTCGTCTCCGGAGTCACCACCGGACTAGAAGTGCCTATGGACCTGGCCGCTGGTATCGCGTCAGGCTCAGGATCTCTGCAGCTCGTTCTTAACGTCCATACCGATAGCCAGGGCAATATACAGGTATTCACACATTGATAAAGACATTTTGGAGGAGCAAGTGATCAAGATAGATGATGATTAGGAGAAAGAAGGAATTACAATGAGAATTTTAATTGAACCCTGAAGCGCAATCAATAAAACATTACAATTTATACTTCATAACTGGCGAGATATCTCATGAAATAAACGGTGTTTTAAACATCATAATAGATAACAATAATCTCGAAACACAATTACATACTTTAAGCGTTTCAGAAAATGATGCCAACAGCTTTTTGTGCAATCACGCTGCATCTAGAGCTTATATGATTGAAGGATTTAAAAGAGAAATAATAAAAAAAGTCATGATTAATTTCAACAAAATTATTAAATTAAAAATGTATAAGTCGAATCGAGAAACGATATAAAACCTCCTGACAATTCTAAGACTACCGCAGGTATTCATTTCAAAGACAGAGCGAAGAAATATCAAATGATGGAATAATGAAATGTCAGCGTCAAACGGATTTAAGAGCAGCATAACAGTCCGCCAAGTCACACACAAGAAGAAACTGCAAACAGAATGAGAGAGCGGAGTCGTGTTGCTGAAAAATGTGCAAATAGCGCTCCCGGTGACACACAGAAACATATTTGGTAGGCAAATTCGTGAGATCAGACCCATGCTAATGCGACCTTTAACGCAATTCCCGATACAGTGCCGTCTAAACGAACACTATGTTATGTTGAGCCCCAATTTCGCAGACAGATGTTATTTCTACGGATAACGTTACTGTTTAGCACTCGACATCAGTTTAAATTCAACAGTGAAAGCCAAACCTCTTGCAGCAACTAGCAACTAACATCAAAGGAATATTCAAAACAAGTCCTTAGGAGTAACGTTGGTTTTATTCATAGTAGGATAGAGACAAGCGTATCTTCCTAAGGGAAGTCGCTCACTGGTGAGTCGAGGCGTCGCGGCGTATGGCATAGAATTAACCATGCCGCGACTTCAGTATATGAGCGCATGTCATTCATTTATGAACAAACTAGGCGCCTGTGCTTCGACTTCATCTATATCTGTTTATTGTGTTATCCATTTGCCTAAACCAGGGTCTGTAAATATTTTACTACTTTGTTCTGTATGGGCTTAAACTGGATAAGGAATATTTCTGTTAACATCATCCAGAATCAGATGAGTCATTAATGGGTTCCGACCTCATCAAAAATAGTACCAAAGTAGATGCTGTGTGTGAACCTTGGTTTTCGTTTACACATAGAAGGTAATAAATAAGGCCTTGTAATTCTGGTTTAGACCAGCTTTCGTTTTTGAAATACACGGTACAGTTAATTAAACTCAGCGCTAGCGTTCGTGAGCACTTCGCTGACACGGCGAACGTTTTAGCGTATATGAGACCCGTTCCAAGTCGCACACGCAAAGACAAATAGCTGACAAAATGGTGAACAATTCCAAATATTAAGTCAACAAGGGGAGAAGCTCACGTTCCCCGATACACGGCTTTATCGCTAACTTGTTGAGATAAAATTAGAATGCGCGAGATATAAGTACAGGCTCGTTATTGAAAAACGTGATACCATTCACGGTGTTAAATTGGAATCATCTTGACAATGAGTTCGTGTTGTGTAGATCTAGATATAAGAGTCTTGGAATGACACGTTTCGAATTCAAAATTATTTATGAGTAAGGTGATACAAGACCAATCGAACGATCGTAAAATGGATGTTGACAGCGATCAATCGATCCATGTCATTGAACGATTAAAAAAAACCAATATTGTCCATTTCTACCTTCGAACATAGAAACCGTAGAAAGAACCGCATAGAATCTTATAAAGCCTGATGCGGTCAATGAAGGCTTCGTTCGCAAAAAAAGCGCTATTTGGAAATTTCCGATTTTGAAACTAATCACTATGGATTAAGGTCCAAAATAAATACCTACTACATTTGATTTTTGACCTTATCGGCATATTCGAAATTCAGCCAAGCAGCCCACTTAGTTTAGTGTTTCAAAATTGCCAATTTATGCCTTGAAAGCTTTGTCGAAGTGTACCTTTATGTAGATTTAGAGCATGATATTTCAACTTATGCAATCTTCTCGGATTAAACTTAATAAAAAACCTTATTCAAACCGACAAAATAAAAACGCAGACCATTTCAACGATATTTGTCAATCCCATCTGGAACAGCGGAATAAATTAATATGTGGGATTTACGATGTAATACGAATATTTTCTTTGAAAAATGCAAACGCATTCAGCTCTCCCTGATCTGTTTACGACCCCAGGGGGGAGGGGGGTGCCCGTCGGTCGGGAGTACCTGCTGGATTTACCTGTGACTGGAAATATATGTACATACTCGTTCGTACACGCACATTTCGGGATGTATTTACAAATCATTTATACTAATGAGATCTAAACCAACCAACCAGAACCTACATTGTATTTGGTATAATCGACTGTGGTGGGCGAAAACGTGCCTACAACGCCACGCCCTGCGGGTTACTCCCAACACCTTAAACTTTTGCTACAAATGCGGACGATAAGTTCACTCCCGCATAGGACTTAATAGCCACGAGCGCAGCTACTTCGTTACCTCACACCGTGTGATGCTGCTTGAAACATCTAGCACCAGATGAAAAGGCCTATGTCATTGTAGCACCCATTTTATTACGTGTTGGTGCTAACTGCTTGCGTCACTGAGAGCCGGAGTTACTATCAGCGATCGCTAACCCGCCTGTCCAGCGTGGCAATTATGGCCAAAATTTCCTTCTTTAAGAGAGGCCTTTCCAACAGTAGACTACTACAACAGGTGAACTATGAGTTGCTGCTTGACTTTACGGCCGCGCTACAAACGGCCGTGGCCACAAGCGGACTTAGCGGTCGCCTGCTGGTGACCAGTAATCCGCTTATGACCTGGGGAGGTAGTCCGCTTGTGACTCCGGCCGTCGAAATAGTCGACACGTTGAGCAGTACTAAGTACTACAATAGGCTTATGTTTAGACCCGGCAATATTAATTACGAGAAATATACGTCATGATAGTCAAAGGAAACAGTTTTGGAAATGTTATATTCTAAAAAGCATTGTTTCTTGTTGTATTCTTGCTGTTTAGTGCCTAGATATTTAATATAAATGTAATAAGTTAATCTATGTAGATAGTTGTAAATATTTATTGCGGACCATACGATGCGACATGAGGTTTTTTTGTATGATTGGTGACAGACGATCAGACGGATCACCCAATGGTAAGTGATTGCCGCCGCTCATAGACAACAGCAACACCAGTAGTCACAAGTGCGCTGCTAACCTTTGATGCGTGCGATAACGTAAGCAACGTAGTGTTACTCGAATTGTCCCTGACTTGACTCTCTCCAGTCGGCTTGATCCTCTTGCTCGACGATGGGATAAAGCTTTCCTTTATATTCTACAGTGGCCCGCCCTCACTTCGCTTCGGGACCGTAATTCAGAAATGAACCAATAGATGGCGCTGTGCTAAATTACATCGCGCAAGCGTTTCGTGTTTTCGGTTTACCTATAAGCCTTGTCGTTGTCTATAGAAGTTATCTCTTTATAAATAGTATAGAAGATATAGATACCGTTACCGCATTCACCACGGGGTGTGCTCTGAGGAACTGTACCAATAGCAAATGTCGCTTTGTGTCGTATTGTATGGCTTTACGCTCTTTGTAAATAAGTCGAGTTGCGAAGAGGACGACCGTACTTCGCTGATTTACAAAGGCATTTAAGTTTAAGGTTTTTTTTAATACCTACACATAATATTTGTAAAATAAAGACTAAGCTTATTTTGAGTTTATTTTATTTACGCATCTTATTTAACCTGACAATGTAAAAGTTAAAAAAAGATCAAAATATTAGCAACGAACGCCTCGATGGTCTAGTGGTTTAAGTATCGGGCCATATGTCGGGGTCCTGGGTTCGATTCCCGGATCGAGCAAAATGATGGAGCTATTTGCCCTGTGGGACAGTATGTAGGCTGACTTTACTTTTTATTTTAGCAACTAAACATTCATCTAGTTGGAAAATTTCTTAACAGAAAAACTCAGGTTCTCGGGTCAATCGAACCTTGGACCTGGAGCGATCCACTATTCATTAAGCAGCCGAGGCAGTACCTACATGATACTACTTCATCAATGACGTCACAGATCAGAATTAGCTTCATGCATAAACAAGTTAATTCTTGAAAGGTCGTTGTTGTAAGTAAATAAATAGTTACGTACTTAAGTTAATGCGAGTACTTAAACGGAAACTTATGTAAATTGTTATGCATCATGCATCTAGTGCAGTTAACTAAAAATAACTTTATTATGTGAACCTCCTTCGTCAACTCTACAGTCTTAACTCTACATTAATTATTTTTTTTTTAATTTATTATGAATTGAATTGTTTAGCTAAGATTGGTATTAATAAATCGTATAGGAAAGTTAAGATAGCTAGAAATAAATTAGATACTATAATTTATTATTATGAAATTTCCTTGCGGTGTGTTCCCTCACTGCCGAGCTAATGGTAGTATTACGCACATGTGTTTAGTATGTAAGCTGTATATTATTTAGAAATTTCATCAAAATCCATTAATTTTAACCGTCGGAGAGCCACGCTTCGGCCAGAATGGGCCGGCTCGACGGGAGTGAGACCACGGACTCACTGAAGACCGGCGTGCAAGGAATGTTAATGTTCACAGATACACCCTGTATAGTATAGGACTAACATTTTTGAGCAATTAAGACATAAGTACCGGGTTCGACGATTCTCAAATCCACTTCAGTACTTCATCAATCTCGACGCAACTTAAAGCAATTTAAAGCTACCAAGAATAAACTCTAAAGAGCTGAAACGTAATCTGGATCGCCTCCGCCGGGGTAGGGGTGCAACGTTACGTATCGATAAAATGTCGATTGAACATCGACATTTCACATCCACATTTTTGGGTTACCTCTGTTGTTTGATATTTGTAACACAAGTGCTTATGCTATTTAGTACGGAGTCAATATAATGAGGTGTTATGTGAATTTATTATTGTTATTATTTTAGTATTTTTGGCTTATTCCCAGTCGAGACATCTGGCTGGGGATATAGACAAAAGAAGAAAAAACTCAACACTAGCAACAAAAAATATGTACAACTAAGTAGGTAGCAACAAAATATAGCAGTAAAAATCTGTTGAGATAAAATAATCATCATCTCATATGTCATTTTGTACTAGCAGTCGCGTATTAGATATCAACACTCGTGTTACGGATATCAGATATAATTATTGCCAAGATATTGCTATCTAAAGAGGTACATGCTATAAGCGACAACCAGGTAATGTAATCGACACCCAGCGCCATCTATTGATCCCGAAACGAAGTAAGTGTGGGCCCCTAGTTATAGGACAAAACATAATTATAGGTCCTATACAAAGGTTAACCAATTTGATACTGCATACTTCTTGAACCCAAACCAATGTATATCAGTTTATCGATATATCTTCTCAACACTAGCAAGGGGGGCGCGGCGGGAAATGAGAAGAGCGGAACGGCAATGCAGCGCGCTCGCTCTGGCAGCTTAATTACCCGGGCAGCAGTTACGACGATATCGCCAGGCCAGGAAAACTGCGGGCGATACGTGGAAGTGGGCCACTAAATCTGCGGTCCGATCGACGCTTATCAATTTATTTGTTTGACTACCCAGGCGTACAGCCGTTACTAAACTGGAATGGGTCAGTATAGATGCTTTTTTTTTTTCAAATACGAGTAGTTCTAGTATGTTAAGAAGTGACGTGTTAAATATACTAGGGTCTTTTGCGTAAGTATATTATTCGATAGGAAAAGCTTGCTATTATTTACAAATTTAAACAATATCCCTTTGGTCTGGTGCTTTCAGTGCCGGGCTGTGATCTCAGGGTCCCCAAGTCCAATTCAACAATAACCAACATATCAATTTTATTTATGACGCCATTTGAACGAAAAAGTTCTAAAGGGGCGATGCCAAAGTGACTTCAATTCCAGGTGTTTGAAAAAGCTACACTTACGACACTTGGGTTATTTGAAGTATTTACTAGATACGTCATTGGCTTGTTAGTAACGCCATTTTGTTGTGCGAGCGGTTTTGCGCGTTAAGTAATACCTATCTAATTGTGCATTTGTTTGCTATTTTCATGTTAAAATTTTAACTTACACTAATATGTTTTACTTACATTAATAGCTATTTGTTGTATCTTATAGGTACGTTGTGTGGTTCTCATTTTTATTTGAGCAATAAGAATACTTATCTGTCTGTCTACTAAAGTCGACCAAATAGGCAATTGCTACCACTCAAATGAATGTCCTTTCTGTAATGCCCAATAAGCAGCTTACACTTTATTCCATATTTCATTTACCCAACAGAGAATTCGATTCTATGTCAGCAAAGTTGCCAACAAAGCTCACACAAAACAATACTAGTCGTACAGTCACGAGCACTAATATGTATACCACCTCATTCAAATATAGACCTTATTGTGCCGGCATAAAAGTCGAGGCGTTTACTCATTGCTGTTTACTCGTGAGATTCAGTGGGCTGGAATCAAACTTAACGCTGAAGCAACCCCTTATCATGAGCAACTTAGACATGACGTACATGCTCAATAACTGTGTATTGTTAATTAATAAATACCACAGATATTGCGGTGATGTAGTCTAGTTTTGAACTGGGGCATGTTCAGTATTTTGATGACGAGCTGACTATTATAGTTTAACTAGTGGCCCGCCCTCACTTGGACTCGGGAATTAGTTTTGCTATTAGCTCCAATCTTTGCCAATAGATGGCAGTGGGTGTCAGATTGAATCGCGCAAGTGTTTCGTCTTTTCGTGTTACATAATAATTCTTGTAGATTGTCTATAGAAGTTATCTCTTTGTAAATAGTAAAGATCTTTCTTATCTTGGCGGGTGATCCCAGGTCACGTAGCCCTATAGATCTGTATTTGGAGAATCTAGTACAATGAAATGATTGCCGTCTGATTTTCGCAACTCTTTACCAGGAGAATCAGAGTTGAATCATGGTGACATGTAACCAGAACTCCGAAAAGTGCAGATTTATTCACGTTTTTTTGCCTCCGCGCCGTCGAGCTAATGCCTAGCAGACATACACATAGGTTAGAAAAATCCAAAACAGGGTATGAATTTTGAAAACCGACCGTCAAATCTCAGAATAAAAAAATATAGCTAAGTAACTATTAAGTTCCCTTTACAAATGTTGGATGATTCAAAAGCTGCGAAAACTACCATTCCGGTTAAGCCAACCCTTCTCTCAAATTTATTGTTAATCTGGCACTTTTTTGATAAAAGATTAAGTAATATGAGTTATGGGAAAGTAGGATAGGTGTTTAGATATGTGTATCTAACAGGGGAAGGGTTAATCTTAAGCTACTTTTAAATACTTACTAAATCGTATTATATCTCTATTTTAAACTGTTATCAGGGTTTCTAATCTCGTGCACTCATTAAATAATTCAATAGATTCGTCCATATAAACCGTGGAAGAGCCAAGCTTCGACATGAATGGGCCGGCTCGACCGGAGTGATACCACGGCCCCACAGAAGACAGGCGTGTGTCAGCGCCTGCGCTGTGTTTCGTCGAGTGAATGAGGGTACTGGAGGCCCAATTGGGGGAAATAGGGTTAAAGGTTGGCAATGCATTTATGATTATTGATGTTACTGGTGTCTTTGGGCGGCGGCAATCGCTTACTATCAGGTGATCCGTCTGCTCGTCTGCCACCTAATGCCACCTATCACAAAAAAAATACGTACATATATACATACACATTTCGAGAATAGGCAACCAGGAAACCCTGTTTAATCCGGAGTACATTCAAAAGAGTAATTCTACGCATTTAGCATTCTGAGGACATTGTGGGGCCATTAAAACAACGTAATTGCTCTAGCGATCAAAGAGTTCCAGACGAGCTTGCAAGATATTATTATATGGGAAATATGAAGACGCTGGACGCAGTTATACCCAGTGGACGACGTTAGTGGAATGAACTGCTAAATGGTATGTTGGGCTAGAAAATGCGCGGAAAATGGTAAGAATTAAATTCTTTAATCTAAAACTCTTAACAAAAGATTGCTATTGCGTTGAGAAAAAAATCTGTGATTTTTTCAAGAATATTATTTTGCAGAATAAACAATTACTATGTGCATGTAGTTCTAAAAAATAGTTATTGCGCAATCTCAAAAAGATTTAAATGAAATGATTTCGCTGTGACTGAGAAAAAAAGGTCGTGGCACACGTCTAATTTTCGTTGTTCAAAGGTTACAAGGGTCAAAAGGCAATTACTCCGGTGTAATAACCAGACTTGCCAACTCAGGGATAGCGCACCTCGACTAGACACGTGGCAAAATGAATAGAGAGGTCTGTAATTATAAGACTTGAGATAAAGAGATGGGGTCTAAATTACAATGCGACGTAAAAGGCCATAATTGCAGTCTTATTCTATAGACTTATTACACTCCAATATTTTTTGCACCAATTTTCTTTTTATTTAATTTACAGACTTTAAATCCGCGCCTTTCTTTTTATGCTAAGTTTAACATTATAATTAATCATCAAAGTATATTTACAATGTGTTTTAAGGCTGGCTCGAAATGTTAATTAAGCTTTAAACTTCTAAGTAGTATCATGTAGTGCAAACGCAAATATTTCCACAAAAGCAGCTTAAATAAATGCCTTCACTCAAACACAGTATCGCGTCGTCTCAAGAGGGCGCCACTCGCGCGGAATGTAATACTTGTCGCGTGGCACTTGACGGCTCTAGTGCACACTACATATTATGCGATTGTCGCTTCTTTCGCTCGCTCCGCGGCTTATGTTTATGTTAGTTTTACTAGCGAGTGATCCGGTGTCGTGTTCTGTTTGTTGTATCACTTGTAGTGTAGTCCTAGCCGTGTTACTTATGCTGCAGTTGGGCGCTTTAAAGTAGCTCAGTACTTATGAAGTGTTCTAACATTATCACAATTCACTATATTCTAACGTCACACATAGGTAAATGTACCCGAGGCTGTTTAAATCCTTAAAGTAACAACTATAGTAGATATTTTTGGGCGTAGACACTCACGCGTCAGGTTACTACAATCTGTCTTTTCTCAATTGACATTAATTTTAAACCAAACGTGTTTTACGTTAAGGTGAAAATCGATTGAAGACAATTGACATAATTAGATTAGACATTGATGTGTCCGTGAGTTGATTTATTTTTCATACAAATTCAAAAAAAGAATAAAGTTCACTCTCGTATGCATCTTATTAATATTACTTACAAAAGTTTAATAAATTTCAAACTTATACACATCCAAATTTACGACTGCAATCAACACAAAAGTCTTCAAATTGTAAATAAACAGTTTTGAGCAAAACACAAGTTCAGCATTATTGTAATCGAAGCGGAGAAAAGGACACGTTTCTCGTAAAAACAGATGGCCAGACGAAGATGGAATTGTTCCTTGTGCTTATTTATACAAGGCGCAGACGCTTAATACTTCCATTCCTAGAATAGCAAAGTTAGCCGTTCCGTTTTATTCCCGACCGGCTTTCCGCAATCTCAACAAGTCGAGGCAAATCTCGTATTACCGGGGCTTCTAGTAATATTTTAGTCTGCAACGCGAATAGATAAAGTAGCTTGCTTTCGAGGATTCTCGACTCTGACTTATGGCAAATTGCTTCTATCATCATAGAAGTTGTTCCATTATTAGTCCGATAGTTTTACCGCGGGTTATGCTGAGATCTCCTTGCGTGATTATGTCAGGAATGATAAGATCCATCGAAGATCATGGACATAGCAAAAAATTGCTTTGTTCATGTTTCAATCGGCAGGGCATATTGTGAGAAGGACAGATGGGTTGGAGGGAAAGGTCTTCAAGTGGAGGCCGCGTACAGGAAATCGCAGCCGTCCCGCATTTATCTCGTGCACTCCGAAACATATTATTTTTCTTAGCGGACATGTATGTGAGCTGAACAGTTCGCTCGCAGCTCGCGGTGTAGACCTTCTAGATCTAATTATATTATGCCTTTAGTAGAAACGACAAAACCTAACCTTAAAAAATCTTTTGAGGAATATGCGTATAGATAAACAGGCAAATGGAGACAGTAAAATTGCGAAAAATTTTTAAACAAAGTTAACTACGTTGCAACAAATCATAGACCCAAGCAACCATAAAACCATTCACTTAACCGTAAACTACTTACAGCTTTCATTATTCAACTTTCATGACAGATATACAGCATACTTTAGCCACGACATCGTCTTCACAAAGACCGTCATTACGCTCATTTAATGGCCCTACGGTGTCCTCTCGGAATGTTTAATGCGTAGAATCACTCTTTTAAATGTACTCAAAAAGGCAAAACAGGGTTTGTAATTATAAATAATTCATTGTAGGTACGTGCATTTGTCTGTGACAGTAAACTCTATCTAGTCTTTGGGTATAACTCTCAATATGCAAAAGGTGTGTTAAATATTAAAATTGCCAAAATTCCGTTTATAAGAAATATGTTTTAGTATTCAGTTAAGGCGATTCTATTTATGGTCGAAACGTCTTTAAAGCGATGGCTTTGGACGCAACTGAGAATGACACGCTAAGATGATGATGAGATAAGCCTATTTTTAAAAGTTGAAATAAATTCATGCCGGTAACTTTTTGTTTTGCACTCCGTTCTGTACTCATGATCGGCAATGATACGCTTGCACGTTGCGTCTCTTAGCCATAAAAATGTAAAAAAACTAATGTTAAAACACTCATTATCATCATCTTCACCCCAGTACCCACGACTGAGTATAGGCCAAAGTACCCGATCCTGAGCTGATGGGGTCCAAGTAGGACCTCCTATTTTGGTAATATCGACCCATCGTGACGCTGGACGGCCAGGATTTCGTTTGCCTATTCTAGGGCATTCGGTAAGGAGCTTACTCCACCTGTCATCATGTCGCCTAGCTAAAACACTACTTGCCACTTAACTAGCATGTCAGTGTCAGTCATCACGCGGACTGAGTGGCCGCACCGCCTCGCGGAATGGTTAATGTGCGGAATCACTCTTAACGTACCCGGACGCTAAGTAGCGCCGCTGTAAAAATTTAAATGTGCTTCCTTTCTTATCCCCTGGCTTTTCCTTCGTCGCTTTTGGGATGTTTGATAAACAGTATTTGTTTGCAGCAAGCGGAGTTTTTAAAATGACGTCACACGACGTATTTTATTAGAATACGAGTTATAGGTACAGTTGCACTGTAGTATTCTTCGGAAATAGATCAATTAGATTGACTATTTCTGACATGTATTAGTATTTAATTATGGATAAAATTGTAACAATCCGTTAAACTTACAAGTATACATTTAATTGATAATGTTATATACCTATGCTACCGATATAAAACATGATAATATGTTGATATGGAGTTTTCGTTAATCAATCTTTCCGAACAACATTTACAATTGTAATAATGATATTCTGTTTTGTGTGCCGAATAGAGGTACAATATTTGAATTGTGAATAAAAAGGTGGACCATACTTCCTCCCCGCCATACACTGAGGGCCGATTCTTATCTGTCCTTTTCACACACGGTGTAGGTACGTCTTTTTCGTGTGAAAGGGAAGGGAATATTTTCCCATTCGAATGCACGGTTTCGTTGCAGGCCCCCTGGTAGGAAGCCGCTGTTTGCACTCTAGAGAGAGTTTGCTCTTCACTGTAATTGTCTTTGCCGCTTATCACAGACAAGATTGTTTATTTTTACCCTGTCTTCCGGATAAACATTGGATTAAAGGTCTTTACAGTGGATTAAAATATTTACATCGAATTGTCCAAACAAATTACTTATGATAAAAGCAACAACAAAGCTGCCAAGTTTCTGTCGGACTCCGTGGTTCCGTAACAATAAGTAACATGTATTTATTTATATTATGGCATACATAGGTAACAATCCGTTAAAATTACAAGTATTACAAATTTAAATTACATAATTTCATATCTTGTGGGCTAACCGATATCCCAAAACATGTATATAGTGTGTATATGAGAACATTTTCATCCCTTTAAGTACGTCTTCAATCAATCTTTCCGAACAACATTTACAATTGTAATAATGATATTCTGTTTTGTGTGCCGCATAGACGTACAATATTTGAATTGTGAATAAAAAGGTAGACCATACTTCCTCCCCGCCATACACTGAGGGCCGATTCTTATCTGTCCTTTTCACTGTAGGTACGTCTTTTTCGTGTGAAAGGGAAGGGAATATTCCATTCGAATGCACGGTTTCGTTGCAGGCCCTCTGGTAGGAAGCCGCTGTTTGCACTCTAGAGAGAGTTTGCTCTTCACTGTGATTGTCTTTGCCGCTTATCACAGACAAGATTGTTTATTTTTACCCTGTCTTCCGGATAAACATTGGATTAAAGGTCTTTACAGTGGATTAAAATATTTACATCGAATTGTCCAAACAAATTACTTATGATAAAAGCAACAAAAAAGCTGCCAAGTTTCTGTCGGACTCCGTGGTTCCGAAACAATAAGTAACATGTATTTATTTATATTTTAGTTGATTGAATGACAGGTAAGGAAATACAAATTCTGGTTTACGATTTAAGACGTACCTAGAGGCACATTTTGTTTCAGGCAAGCTATTCAGTTTGTATTATAACATCAAATACCTTAATATCATTTTTGAAGACCAATCCATAGATAGATAAACCACAGTTATGGGTTGGATGAAAAAAATATATTTTCAGTTCTAAGTAAGTATGAGGAATCACCCCAAATCATTTTTTTTCTATTAAACATAGAGACGAAATTTAAATTACAAAAGTAATAAAAAAATAAAAAGTATTCAAAATATAATTGCAAGTCATTGCGGCAATTTTTTTCATTTCATCCATTAAATACCAAGATTAATTTACGATTTATACGATTACTACTACCAACCTACTATATCTCGTAACCACTTATAAATTGTATTGATGTGTTCTTGCAAATAGATGATTGATTTAATTCCATAAAAGAACAGATACCTGCAGAATCGAGTAGCGTTTACCTTAGTTATGTAGCCTAGCCTACCTCCAAATAAGTACCCCACATTGAAAGCCTATGATTGCAACTGTCCAATTTGCCTAACGCTAAACGCCGGACACGGCGTGACCACAACGCTTCCGGCCGCCGGACGCCGGACACCGGACGAATGTCCAATACCCGGACGCATGTCCAACACCCGGACACACATCGGAACAGCTGTCTATATTAATAGACAGATTGATTTGTGCAGTTTGTAAATGTACCTATGCGAAATTGCCAAGCCGTGTTATGATTAACGTCGTAAGACCCAAAAGCCTCATACGAGGCAAAAACAATTGATTTTCTATTGTGCCTGCTGTCTGGGCCTTACGACATTAAGGTGGATTTTTTAAACCTTGTCGAGTTAGTAAGAAACTTGGCTCAACATAATATTTAAAAGAATAGTGCTAATATTCTAAAAAAGTCGTGTCGTGTCCACGTTACGATTACGTTAGCACTTAGCACGAAGTACTTTTGACGACGTATCGTATCGTACGATTTCCTTCAAAAAAATATTGAATACGTTAGTTGTATAATCTGTGGATCTCTCACGTTACGATATTATCCTTTCTGACATTTTGTGCTGTCAATTTTAATTATGCTTACGTACGATAGAGGGAGCTACTAAAATTACCGAACCTACTCGTAACTTCCACATAAAACAATCACATACAAGCAAAGCCTCCATCACTCGTTGATTGCCCCCACGTCCCCGATCATATCGGACTATTTGTCCGAATCAAACTAGAATATCAGATAAGAGTCGACGGAAAATTACCTTAGGGGGAATTAAATGACATACGAAAACACGAATTTTCGAAATTATTAACTAATATTTATTTATATTCCAACACTGAAAGGTAGGCTTTACCTTTGTACTGAAGCGAAGCGGAGTAGAATCCACCAATCGAGCAAGATGCCCAAAACATACATACTTACACTTCGGTCTTCACAAAAACATTGACGTTAACGTTGCCATTTTCACACATTCGTCACAATCATTTTAACATTTGAGTGTACTTAAACACATACACCTTCAATGTTTTGTTGTAAGTTAAGAAATTAATGAATATAGATTGGTAGGTAAGATATTATTAACTCGTTGAGCGCTCATAAAAAAATACTAACATAGTCAGCTACTTTTTGAAAGTTTTAAAACGTAAATCTCTCTTTGAACGCCGGAATTAATAAAGGGGTACCGAAAAAGGTTATAGCTGACCCGAAAAGACGCAACTCATGCGCAATGTAATAATACAATGACAATTAGTGTCATCTTTTGATAAAGAAGAAGATAGGCCGAATACAAACACGCAAGTCACAAAATTTTATTCTTTTAAGTTTTACGGTGACAGATCAAATAATTTGTTGCTGGTTACAAATCCAAATAACTTCGCCCTAAATTACTTTATATCCCAAACGTCTCACCGAAATTGAAAAGTTTCATCCGAAGATATTTACGAGTCTTTTTATTAGTCGTTAAAACCATACCAATGTTACAATAAGATACTTTCCAAATCCGATTACAGAGTAACTCCAAGTTAGTTCAAAGTATAAGCCCGAATGGTCGAGTGGTTTAAGAAACAGTCCGAAGTTTCAAGGTCCGTACTTATTTAAGTATAAGTCCTTTGAATCTGTAAAAGAGACGTCCGAACAGTAGCGTAGCGTGTGCGAGGGGAGGTCCGCCCCGGGGCGGCAACTTTTATGGGGCGGTAATATCTCTGTATCATCTTTTAATTATAGGAAGAAAAGCGGGTGGCTTCAATAATTATTATGCCACTACACAGGTGTGGAGGGGAGGGGAGGTACTTTTTTTCGATTTAGGGGGCGGCAAAATCGAGGCCGCTCTCTAGAGGGCAAGGAAGAATAGAGGGTGCCTCAATGCCACTATGCCACTGCACAGGTGTAGAGGGCGGCAAAATGTAGACTTCATTCGGAGGGGCGTCAAAGAAGGAAAGAGGGCGGCAAAACAGTCTTCCGCCCCGGGCGGTCAAGACCCTCGCGACGCCACTGCGTTCGATTGTTAAGTCAATAAGAAATACACTTTGTAGGTTATATAAAATTCAAATAGGGAAATAACGTTTCTCATTTCTATAAAAACCCATTTGACGTCTAAGAACCAGCTCGACTATTAGTGATTCCGCGACGGTATAGTAAACCAGCGTGAATTAGCGCCTGTGCTGTGTCTTGTGGAATGAGGGAGGGTACCGGAGGTCTAATTTGGGGGGAAGGGGTTGGCAAGGCACTTGTGACTCTACTTGAGTTGTGAGTGTCCATGGGCAGGTTATCCGCCTACTCGCCTGCCACCTATCACATAAAAAAAACATCCTAATGGTGTATAAGAACATCGGTATTCTAAATTATCAAGACCACAACCAGATATTTATCAAATTAAAGTACAGGTATCCTCACGATTGTTATCCTCACCAAATCCAAAAGTGCATGCTCGGATACGAACCACGACCCCCGTAGCGCGAAAACCACCGCTCCATCGCCGCAAAATCATTTTTTAATTAAAAACCCTTAAGCAACGATAATATAGGTAAAGGTGACCCAATAAGACGATAAAATTGCACAATATACTTAATCAATGCCTAGCGCCATCTATTAGCTTATTTTGGAACTTCAATATTAAACCAGACAACACATTTAGTGATACCACTATCCCCTAAGGAACTAGCTTATATACTTGCGTTATGGCCTTTAATGATTAATGAGAGAAGATATTAATACCTTACACACACAAATACAACTACTCATCAATTTGTCACCTGTATTTTCCCATCACCTAATTTCAACTTAAAAGTTTCGACCTTTCCAAACCCCAACAAAGGGTCATTATCCCTTACTTCCTTGCTCTAATACCCCGAGCATATTTGCACTAATAAGTCGCTTAACACAAAGGTACTTGAAAAAAGTTCTCAAAACCGCTGAGCAGAAGGAGGGTACGTCTTCGCCTGATTCATCTTAAGCCCGGTGTAGCCCCTCCCAGTATCGACCCGCGCGGCGGGTCGTTCACCCCGCGCCCGTAGCGCCTACGACGTAGCAGTAGGCTCGTAGCGCCGTAGCCCGTAGCGCTCCGAAAACAACGAATTATATTTTCGTACATTCCTCCGCTTGTGTGTACCAGGGATGTTGAGAATGTGAAATTTCGGATACGGATCGGATATAAATACGATACGGATATGGAATTCGGACAACCAACAAGGGACACACTACAAGTCTTAAATCTAGCGCAGTATCTAATAAAATTGTACGTGTTGTTTAGCAATGTCTGATAAAATTGTACGAGGTGTCTTTTAATTATGGTAATACCTTAGCAAGGTATGCTAAATGGACTAAAAAATCATACTTAAAGTATCTTTTTACAGAACTATTTTATGTAATAGGTGGCAGACGAGCAGACGGATCACCTGATGGTAAGCGATTGCCATTGCCCATAGACACATGCGATTACGGATATTTTTTAAGGTATTTCGAAGGTTAATTAAAAAATTATTTTTACGTTTAATTTAATGTGGCAGATCCGTACTGAGAAAAGATAAATCAACTAGTTATAACGTAATGATATTATCTGAAACTTTTTTTTTTGGATTCTATTAAGGATATTTTTTCATATCGGATATCCGATAGTTACGATTACGGATCTCCCAAACATCTCTAGTGTATAACTTGGGAGGTCCCAATATTGGCCGGTCTGTTTAGAACCCGTTGCAGTAATGGCTGCATTCAGGATTTGTCTTGGCAAAATTGAATTCTTTACAATGTGCAAGTTTAAAATCATCTCGCGGAATTGGACTCGGATAGAGGTTCTCGCCGCCAAATATAGATGTTCCGAGCTGTTGCGCCATGGATATGAAGTTTCTATGCTTGAACGGGTGAGGAAAATGGCGAGCAGATGTGAAAATTCGGTAACAATTTTATTTAAGTCGGGTAAACAATTGTGCTCTTTCTTGTTAAAATATAAAAAATACTCCTTCATATCGTAAGGGCTGTTAGAATCTAGTGTCAGAGTTTTAAAATCTAAAGACCACTAATGTAGTTGGCCACTATCAAAAGTAGTGAGGCAGAGCGCTTAACGCTATGGCACCACAACCACTGCATGCCCGGGAGTTATCTTAGGTTTAAAGAAATCTATTTCCCATTATAAACTGTACAGCCACCAACATGAGAAAAAAAATCCATAATATATAACAATATTTATAATTTTATAAATGGGAAAGTGTGTCTGTCTGTCTGTATGTTTGTCTTTCTTTCACGGCAAAACGGAGCGACGAATCGACGTGTTTTTTTATGTGGAGATAGTTGAAGGAATGGAGAGTAACATAGGCTACTTTTTGCCTCTTTCTCGCCCCCCATATTAAAGAAGTGGGGGGCGCGAGCGAAGCCGCGGGCAAAAGCTAGTAATTATTATATTTATTAATAGTGGGTATTTAGAAGCTGACTACGGTGTAGGGTGGTCTACGACGTCATCATGCAGGTGCATAGATGACACATACCGATAAATTAATTCTGTTTATAAAAAAAAATCTGTTTAATTCAGTTTACCTCCGACTTCAGTTGTCTTATTACATCTCGCAACGCCGGACATTGCAACGATTTTTTTATTTTTTTTATACTAGAGGCGGCAAACGAGCAAGCGGGTCACCTGCTGGTAAGTAATCACCGCTGCCCATGAACATCTGCGAGATCAGAAAGGTTGCTGATGCGATGCCGGCCTTTTAAGAAGGAGTACGCTCGTTTCTCAAAGGTCCCTAAGTCATAGCCGTCAGGAAATACTGCCGCAGCTAAACTATTCCACAAGACTGAGGTTCGCGGGAGAAAATTCCTCGAAAAACGCACAGTGCTAGATCGCCAACCATCAAGATGATGAGGATGGAATGACAGCCGCTTGCGTGTTACATTCAACGGTGAGAATCTCATCTTTACGCTTCGATCGAATCGAGCTAACTAAGTCGGGGCTAATTTTGAACCGGTCGCAGTTACTTTTAACCGTCCCCAAAGTGTGTGAGCGGCCAAAATCGATATTTGACCCAAACTATGCGACTATATATCGGCACCTGTATACCAGTGTGTGTATTAGGGTTACCACACATACAAACAGTTTAAGTGAGGGGCTTATACACTATTGATTCTATTGTAGATAAAGTTAGTTTTGTAATATTCCTATCTATTATTTAAATCGTGCCTCGTTGATTTAGTGGTTTAAGTACTGGATCGTAATGTCGGGGCCCTGGGTTCGTTTCCCGGGGCGAGCAACAAGCATGTTTCCAATTTATCGAACATAGCTAAGGTTTACCCTTGTACTATGGAAACCAGAAATAACGAAGAAACCTCAAACACCCACACCCAACACAAATCTGTTACATCAACAAACATTTGTATTGGTGCGAGTATCGAAGCCCGCGACCCTTGCGTATCAATCGCGTAGATTAGGTTTTCTTTAGACAAATTTACATTGATGGCCCATTCATGCCGATGCGTGACTCTCCCATAGTCAACCAAAACATTTCTATTTGCAAACGTTGCAACCATAAACAAAGAGCCCATAAACCCTTGTTAAGGGCTGAGGAATACTGCTTAACTTCAACTGGCATTTAGCTTCATTCACATAAAAAAGATTAATTCACTTTTTACGACGTGCTATAAAGAACCTATCTATTTTTCCGGATGAAGGGGCAGCCCTGCGTGTACGTGCTATTGACCGTCGCACACATCACACACACCACGGCAAACGTTAATGGTCCGAAAGCCCAAGAAAGCTTCTATACAAATGATACTACATTTTCATTAATTTATTTTCTAATCAAACATCCTTACTAATATGATAAATGCGAAAGTTACTCTGTCTGTCTGTTTGTTTCACGCCAAAACTACTGAACGGATTTGAATAAAATTTGGTATACAGATGGTCTAGACCCTCAGAAAGAACGTAGGCTACTTTTTATTGAGAAAAGGGGGTTGTAAGGGGTTAAGTTCAATATCTATTGAGGAAATTTTACAGTTTGTGGTAGCCTGATGTGTGTACCTACTTTAGGATACTTTAATATAATAATAGTCTCTCTATCGACTACCCAAAGTGATCATCATAGTTTGAGCAAACAAGAGTGCACTCTCCATCCCCTTTTGAAATATTCTATTAAATTTGAGTATCATAAGAAAATACGACAGGAAACCCCATATAATCATTTTTTATGGTATATGACAATGTGGAAAGGCACTATACCCAAACTTAACTCTACTGGTGTTGCAAGTGTCCATGAGCGGCGGCAATTGCTTACCACCAGGTGATCCGCCTGCTCGTCTGCTACCTATCATTTAAAAAAAAACTTACTATGGGACGTCGAAACGCATAATGTTGGAAAAATAGGGATAAACGACACTTAACGGTTGATAATCATAATGAACAAAGACGAATTGGGAGCTATCTAACACCCTGAGGGCCTAAAATGATCCGGTCTTTACGACCAAATCGGCGCTTCCCTCCTTGTCATAAGCACTGTGTGTCACGTTTGTTAGGATGCGACAGCTATACTCTCATTAGTTACGGGACGGCTTTATAAGACACCTGAGTTCTTAATCAATGAGGATATAATATTAGCAATATCCAGAGTGATGGTTTCTCAATGGATAGGAACGTGCTTCTTAACGGGATATCGTTTATTCGAGTCAAAGCATGTACCTCTGTAATTTTAAAATGTGCATATTATTTCTACGCACAACAACAGGACCAACAGCTTAACGTGCTTTCCGGGGCACGAGGGTATCAGACCGCCATCTTCTAGACTTCGGACTGACACAAGAATTTCTGATCAGAAAAACTCTAATTAGACTTTGTCTAGACTTGTGACTCTACTAGTGTTGCAAGTGTCTATGGGCGGCGGCCATCGCTTACTATCAGGTGATCCGTAAGCTCGTCTTCTACCTGTCACATAAAAAAACTCAGGTACTTACAAATTTGTCCCGGCCCGACCACAAGTCTAGCCGTCGCTTTAAAGTGCGACCCACTACCCATAGCAACACCGAAGCAGTCAGAAAAAGTCGTAAGGACCAATACGGTGATTAATATCGGATCCCAAAGTACTTTCGGTCGTGTAGCCAACGTAGTGAGACGGCACTAGCCAAGTCTAATAAACACATAATTGATTACATCAAACATATTAACGGGGGGACCGAGTTATGGTAATTTATTCATCGCTAACGTTCGGGTCGGTGATCCCGGCAGATGCGGAGACATAGCTTCGCACTCCAATGTTACTTAGGGTCTAATGGGGAGCTCTTAGAGGAACTATCTTGGTGACAAGTTTTTAGAGGGCAGTTCAGACGAACACTTGTGCCTGTTCAGTATTTGGGTGTAATAAAGTATTGTGTTTGTGATTCCTCTGTTGTCTGACATATGTACCACAAATCCTTAAGCCACTAAGACGGAATCAGGTCCTTATACGAGGCGTTGTATGAATTTGTTTTAGTTACAAGAAAATAGAATGTAACTTACTTCGTCTAGAACAACCTACATTAGAATAGAATAGAATAGAAAAATTACACCTAGTTCTCTTGTTATCGTGTTACAAAGTTAGTGAGGACAAAATATAGCGCTTTTGTTGAGATTTTTATACGGATTTTTTATTAGTTTTCACCAGTATTTTCTTGACGCGTTTTACCGATTCTTGTGTTTCTTTGTTCAAATTGTATGTCATACTAATATTACTTATATAGCTACTGTTCTATATTAAATGTATACCTATTACAGCCGACTGACATATATGTAGGTACCAGTAAGTGCTCTGGTGATCCAGTTTGGCCAAAAAGGGTCGGCAAAAGACAAAGCCTTTTGAAAAATCCGATGCCAGGCCACGTATGGCATGACACGAAAAGAAGCTACATACATTATGTATGTCAACCTATACTATTTACCTCACGTGGCATTAATAAAGGAAGACCCCATTTACTTAGTCTAACAATTGTAGGGCAAAGTTCACATCAGACCCATTTGGGTCAATTGTAAAATGGCAATCCCTCAAGATTGAGACAAAGAGGTAAGCTGCAGGAACCAGTCTTGTCAACTTGTTTTGCTTTGCTGATCTGCTGCTGACTGTACTGTGAGGCCGTGGTGTCACTGCGCTCGAGCCATTTATGCTAGAACGTTATTTTTCTAAATATAGGTATAATAATCTTCTTTACTATTTATACCTAAGGAGGTTAATTGCAGTCTACTCCAAGGTTTAAAAGTAAACCGAAAAGGTAAAACACTTGCGCGGTGTAATGGTCTCGCAGCGCCATCTATTATCACTGGCACTAGTCTAAATCAAATCCTGAAACGAAGTGAGGGCGCGCTTCTAGTTTCTTACAAATAAATATGGAAACCACGATCACAACATCTGGAACAACGCTCAACCAATTACAAGGAAAAAGACGTGTCACATCACATCATGTGTAGATTCTCCTCCTTATTTATTGCGCATACGACTCCCCGGTATATAATGGGTATAAAGCCGCTTTACACCTCGTGCCTCCCAACGAGCCGCTGCCCGCATTCCCGGGGCGGATCCCTCGGTGGGATCTCGCCGCGAATACCGCAATAATAATTGGGCCACGAAATATCCTGCGGGAAATGTCTCTCACGTGCTGCGGCGAGACGATTATACAAGCCTAATTTGAGCGCGATCGGGAAAAACTGACAATATCGAGCGCTTTAGTCTAGCACACTTCATTGCTCATATTTGCTTGTGTAAATGTGCGTGAACGCCCCGTTGGTCTAGTGGTTTAAGTACCGGGCCGTGATCACGGGGTCCCGGGTTCGATTCCCGAGTCGAGCAAAAGTATGTTTCGAATTTTTCGAACTTAGCTCGGGTTTGTGATCACCAATCCGCATTAGGCAAGCGTGGTGATTAAGCCTAATCCCATCATAGTAGCGATAACTTGATTTCTATGATGGAGGCCTTTGCCCTGCAGTGGGACAGTATATAGGCTGATACTTTCCTTTTTACTTTTTAAATGTGCGTGAGTAGACTGTGGAAGCTTTACTGGTGCATTCTCAATTTCGAATCTAGAGCTCTGGAGATTTTTTTTGATACTGTCATTTCTATAGGTATGGGGTTATCAATAGGAATGGGAATAGGAATAGGAATGGGCATTGATGTGAGATGTCAAAATGTCACTAGACAAACAATGACGTTGAATTTGGATCTCAGTCTAACAGTACGCCATCTAGTGGATTTTTCAAACGCGATTGCCCCCATTGAAAGTTTTTATTTATTATTTCAGCAAACACCGGGGTTTTATTGAGTTACTGTGACTTTGATTGACTTCGACAGTAGACTACCCTTATTATTATCAATTATTTGACTTGACAAAGGAGGGTAGCGCCATTTGTAAACAAAAAAAATCTTATTTAATCAGAGGAAGATGAAAATGAAAAAAAAACACGAATTAGTACATAACACTAGGAACACGCTTTTTCATATGTACATTAATAAATCAATGCCAAAAGTATTAACAAAAACGTACCCACCGCGGTTATTACCCGTGGATTAACTAGAAGAGGGTTCCCCATTCTTCCGTCCACGCAAGCCCACCAAAATTGATTCCGTTGTATTTTTCTGGCCAACATTAATCAGTGTCCCAGTTAATTAATCACTAGCCAGGCCGATGGGGCTGTCGATGGCAGCCGCGTCAGCGGAATATGAAATGTTCGACCCTTCTGTATATAAATTGGGCTACGTGACTCTGCGGGGGACAAACGATTCTTTGGTTTTTTGAATGCACTTTGTGAGAACTGTGGCCTTACCATGAGTTTAAAATACTATCCTCGCTATCGAAAACTATCGCTTTGTCTCTTTCATTGTGATGCATTTGAAAGAGACAGAGCAATAGTTTACGTTATGTCAGTTTTCGATGTCAACTCATGGTAGCGCTACTGTACCTACAAAGTGGGGCGTGGGGTTGGGACGTCTTGTGTTTTCGTGGACTGAAGCACAGTGTTTTGGTTGGTCCTTTTCAACCATTTGTGGCATAGAAAGGTTTATGTAGGTTAGTGGTGTACATTAATCTACTTATTGAAAGAATCTGGCAAGTGCGAGTCGCACTAGAACTCGACGAGTTGTATGTACCGTGGATTTAAGAAATAAATGTGTTCATTTATTTTTTACATTAGGATTGATTGAATGAAAAGTAAAATTCACTTTGCTGTGACATACGGTGACACACAGACAGACAGCTCCTCGTATCAACGCTACATGAAATAACCTATTTTCAAAAAAAGTTCGCAAAATTCTCCGTTGCCTACAAAGCAATCTAAAGTTGAGACTAGCAATTTTAGTAAATCGCCTAGCGAATCCGTCTTTCGCTAACTCGATTTCAGATAAAATTGCCGACAGATAATGCCGTTGACAAATTCGTTTTAGTCCTTAATTTTTTTTTTATTTCAGTTAGGTTTTGTGAATTGTGTCTAGAATAAATACGACTACAGAAAATTAATAATTTAACTCCAAATCAGTATCAAATGCAAGAAAAACGTTGTTTCCAAAAAAATAAAAAATATTATGTTGTGATATTTAAACAAAAATATGTTTTATATTTTATAGGTGGCAGACGAGCAGACGGAACACCTCAAAGCAAGTCATTTCCGCCACACATAGACACCAGGAACACCTAGCCTGGACACAAATGCGTTGTCAACCTTTTAACCCCATTTCCCCCTGATTGGGCATCCTATCCTCACTCACTCCATAAATCACAAGTTCTGTGAACCCATAGTTATTCCGTTAGTGCCGGCCCATTCATACCGATGCCATGGTACTTTAATATCAATGGAAAACGTTTTACAAAATGTATTTTATTTTCATTTCATAGCTATTCATTTCTATGACCTTGGCGTAACAAATAAATAAAATCTCCAATCTAAATAATTTAACAGATTAGATTGAGAATCACCGCCTTATCAATTAAACCTGGCTTAAGGGATCATTAATAACGTCTTTAGAATTATTTCAAAGTAATTAATTACAAATCAGAATTGCAATTAATTTTAAATCATACTGATTGGGCTATTTATCCAAGTTGTTAAAGCGGTTTTGCCAGCCCAATCTAAATAAAGTTTACCAAACACCTACACTTTTTAGTTAAAAATAATATTTTTATGTAAATGGTGACCGACGATCAAACGGATCACCTAATGATAAGCAATTGCCACGCTAGCAGCTCTTGCAACTCCACTGGTAATTTATAAATAGGGCTGCGCCGCCCTTGTGTGGCGCACACAGGCGCCAAAGCAATAGGGGTGCCACGTGCCGTCGCTAACATGATGATTTAATGAAGAAAAATAAACGTGGACGTGTAGATCTAGTTAATAGCTTTTTTATACGTAAACCGAAATTTACCTTTTATTTTAATCAAATCAAATATGAAAATAAACGGTACTTGATGCTACGGAACCTTACATGGGCGAGTCCGACTAGCTATTGGCAGCTTTTTTTACTTTTAAAAGTAGGAACTATACCTACTGCTCTTTTTCTTTTTAGTATCTAGTAGTAATTCACAAAATAAGAATCTAATCAGCATCGGACACACGCGTCTAGATAAGGACATGATAAATAAAATGTCTGTTCGTCGCTCACTGTGTCCCGGCAGTCGGCACAATGATGGGCATCAGGCTAGTTGGTATCGTACTGGGATCCTTCCTCGTCATCGGAGTGGTGGTGGGTGAGTAGACTTCATCATCATCATCATTATCAATAATTTTATTTTGGTTATAGCAATTCTTTGCAATTTATTCTTAAGTAAATAACGCATTTAAAAATTCATTGAGGGGTTCAGGAACCCACAACCTTCCACAGTCCGGGTGGCTGTACTACCAATTATACTAACTGAACCCCTTACTAAGCCAACGAATTTCGTAAGTGCTTAATTCGCCATGAGCTGCACTTGTGACTCTACTGGCGTTGCAGGTGTCTATGAGCGGCGGCAATTACTTACCATCAGGTGATCTGTCTGCTCGTCTGTCACCACATAAATAATCTGCGCGGCTAGTTACTCCTTCCGGCGTGAGGGCGTAAAAATAAGTTACATGATGGATAAACTTAGTGAGATACAGACCTGAACTACTCTAAGTAATTTTGTTTAACGTCGTAACGCCCAGACAGCAGACACAATGGAAAATCAATTGTTTTATGCCTTTTAAAAGGCTTATGGGCCTTACGACGTTAAAACTTAAAAGCAAACAAAGTCACGGATCTAGAGTACGTTGATTGTAATTTACCACAATAAAAAAAAACTAGTGGGGTACACGCTAAAACTCACGTATGATGAGGAAAATGAAACGGACCAATGTGGCTCTATGCGCGGGCGCTTCCATTCATTCAGTGACAACATGGGCATCAGATCGACCGGTATCGTGGTAGGCGGTTTTTTCATCATTGGTCTGGCAATTGGTGAGTTCTTACACCCATGACAAAGTAAATAGGTTACTAGACAGACAGGATCCACCCTCGGCCATATCAACAGTTACCGTCAAGTGAAATGTATAGCTATTAAAAAAATCACCTAAAATTTTGTGTTTCAGCAGGTAAGTACAACGTGGCATAATAAAGCAAATTTGAGATACCTAAAGTAAATAACTAGGTACTTTGGTGACAGAACATTAAAGAAAAGGTTGCCATACCTACTGAACAGTCTGCCCGAAGACATTCGCCGGGAACAAGATGAGAATATTTTTAAGAAAAAGCTTAAAAATTATTATTTGTCTAGCTTAGATTAGCCTATAAGTTTTTCTATGTCAGAGACTGCAGACAAACTATAAAAATAGTTTAGCGGGACTAATACACTTTTTATGTAAAATTTATTTGGTTAATAAATAATACGAAGTCAAGTCAATGAATGAGATCTATTTATCACTAGCGGCCGCCCGCGACTTCGTCCGCGTGGAAAAGTAACTTTTTACCCCCCTTTCAACCCCTTACAACCCCCTTTTCGCAATAAAAAGTAGCCTATGTCCTTTCTCAGGGTCTAGACCATCTGTATACCAAATTTCATTTAAATCCGTTCAGTAGTTTTGGCGTGGAAGAGTAACAGACAGACAGACAGAGTTACTTTCGCATTTATAATATTAGTATGGATTCTGACCAACATTTAATTTTGTACAACAACTTCTGGATTTTTTTCGAACTTATGTAGGTAGTGCAATAAAAGACTGATTGATTGACTTGTATACTTACGCTGGATGCGAGTAGCCGAAGATCGATCAAAGTGGCGAGCATTTGGAGAGGCCTATGTCCAGCAGTGGACTGCAACAGGCTGATGATGATGATGATGTATACTTAATAATATACCATTTTCCTCGGCAGGGAGCATAACATGGGCAGTGCTGGCTTCCAGGGAGAAGGTCCCTGACCCCCCGGAGCTGATAGAGCTGGACTGGTGGCAGCACTGTGTCCTGTACCAGATCTACCCCAGGTCGTTCAAGGACAGCGATGGAGACGGCATTGGGGACCTCGCCGGTTGGTACCCCGTAATATTTTTTTTATAATATAGGAAGGCAAATTAGCAAGCGGGTCACCAGATGGTAAGTGAACACCGCCGTCGCCGGACATCAGCTACACCAGAAGGAATGCCGATGCGTTGCCGGCCTTTTAGGCAGGTGTAGGCATTATTTTTGTTTCAGAAAATTTCCAATATTCTTTGACATCATAAACAAAGTTACTGGTTTGAAGCCATATGGGTCAACTCCAAAAACTATCTTTACGATTTACAAACGATTTGAAGGTTTAACGATTTTTTTTTGAAAATTTAAATCTAAATGCTTTAACTGATATCGTTTAAATTGTACATTAGTTATGTAATGATAAGAAGATGAAAAAGACTGTAACCCTACCACGTAATCAGTAAGCTAAGGTTTTTTTTATAATATAGGAAGGCAAAAAAGACATTTTGGCATTATGAAGAAATCTAATAACCACCACATTCATAAAAATCGGGAGGATAGTTTAGGCGCATTATCTAATCAATATCAACATAATATAGAGTGCTAAAATATAACCCTTCCTTTCTGGCTTTGCCCTAACCGGGAAATAAGGAGAGGTGAAAGACTGTACTGTGTGTACTGTACTGTAAACGAGTGAAATAAAGAGAAGATACAGGAAATAAATCTCAAAATCACGTGTAGTACTTAGGGAACAAAACAACACTATAACGACCTCGAATCAATTAATTTACAGGTAAACATACGAAAATAGTGACACTTGTGCGACCTTCTGACTTGTGTAGGTAATAATGATGATTGAAAAATGACTGACATTACAATAATAACCTGACCACTTCCTTTACGAGCGTACATCAGCAGCCACTGAAGCTAAATTTTGATCGAAATAACGATGTACTTCGCAATCTATCTAAACTTAACATGCTTACAAAATTTGACTGCGCAAATTCCCAAATAATATCAATTATTATTATGATAAATGCGAACTCAGCGAGGCAAGCCACAATCGCTTTCAAAGCATATATCCTCGAGAGATGCAAAATATACGGGAAAGTCTTACATATTCAGATGTAACACCCACAGAACACAACACCACACTCAACGCAATCAGATTATGACAGGTTTCCCAAACTTTTTGTGCCCGTGGAGCACCGCGTGCTGTAGGTTTAGTAATTTTTCTTGTTGAATACCTACGTTATTTAGTGGTAATCTATTTTATCTATTTGGCATTTTTTCACAAAATTCTAGATTAAAAATAAATGGATAGGATAAGTAGGTATTAAGCGCTTTCGAACGGAAGGTCGTAGATTCAAATCCGAGCAATGGTCTTTGAAATTTCCAAATATGTTGCGTACTATTTAAATAAATAAAATACATTTTACGTCAAATCATACCGTCATAACCTTGTTAGCAATTTGGCGCACTACTTTACATTTTACCTTTTATTTAAGAAACATATCTACAGTTAAAAAAGTTAAAAAAGGAAATACTTGAATTTTATTTGTAATAAATATACTAAAGATCTAGAGTGGCGATTTCAAAATTTATTTCATTAGTGGAAAGCTATCCGCCCATAACATAGGCTGTATTTAATATCCACCCGTGCAAAGCCGAAACGACCGCTAGTAATTAAAAAAATTAAAACGTGTACGTTAAAAACAACAGACACCACTTCCAACAGTGTAAACCAGGCAGGACACAGGAACAGTGTAGACTCAGCGCAAAGTTTGAGAACCTCAGCATTATGGCTCAAACTCACTTAGTACGACCTTCTAAGCGCATATTTGAAGGAAATTTCATCATTTTACCGCGCCTTCATTTCGCTAAAGACTTTAAGGACTTAATTGATGTCACAGCTTTTTTAGTAAAAAATCGGAAAGATAAAACGACGATCATAAAGAAGCAAAAGAACATGAGAAAGAAAGAAGGTTAATAGTAGATTTGTAAATATACTCTTAATGCAATAGAGCCTTTATTATTTTTAGTAAGGTTTATGTCGTTTTATGTTACAAATGAATCCTTTCTTCAGCACTGCTGTACTGGTGTCAATTTTTTTTTATAGATTCAGGTATTATTGTATTTTGTACTGTTGTAAACCTTAAATCGTAATTGTAAAAAGTACCTAATATTTGATGCTATGATGTGTGTGACTGTAAGTATGTTTACCTACATTCAATGCATCAAAATCTAAGAGATATTGTATCTATTGTATGATAGTGACAGAAGCAAATTTATTACCAAGTGGAACTATCCTTGAAAGCTAATTTTCTTTACCGTGTAAAAAAAGTTCTAACAATACGTAGAACGGAAAGACATTAATTTTAAGTTCATTCAACACCGCCAAATTTAGTCCACGTGAGCCATTGTCGTTCCGTAGTATTGTAGTTCTTAGTCCTGAGCTCCATATATGGGGGTAATTAACCCCGCGGGGGTAAATAGTATTAGCCTATATACTGTCCCAATGCAGGGCAAAGAACTCCATCATAGAAATCAAGTCTTCGCTACTATGATGGTATTAGGCATTATCACCACTCTTGCCACTACTTTAAAGTGAATGATGAATATTTCCAGGTATCTACAGCGAGCTGGAGCACTTCAAGGATGCTGGAGTGGACGCTATCTGGATGTCGCCCATCTTCACCTCCCCCATGGTGGACTTCGGCTATGACATCAGCGACTTCTACAACATTCACTATGAGTACGGGACCATGGAGGACTTCGAAGCGCTGATGGACAAGGCTCACCAGCTGGGTAAGATTGCTTTTTGGGGTTCCGTAGTCTATTAGGAACCCTTATAGTTTCGTCATGTCTGTCCGTCTGTCTATCTGTCCTGGCTCGTTCTCCGCTGTTTCTGCACCGATTGCTAGAAATTGAAATTGGTGTAGAGATGTATACTGATATCCAAATTGGTTTTTAAAATTATCGAAAAATAATTATTTTTCACCCCCAAAACAATCATAAAACTTGATAAATTGTTTTTGCGAAAAAGCGATTTAGTTTACCATCGACATGGCAAAAGAGATAATACAGTATCTAGTCTTGGATAAGATGTACTAATGAAGGTTAAAAAATAATAATTCGAAAATATTGGTTAGTAGGTAATTAGGAATCACGTACTGTCAAAACAAAAGATTTTCTGATCGATATATTTTGATTATCTTATCGATAATCTAAATACCTAAAAGTTGATTATACAATCAGACATTTTATCATCGATACCGTTTCACAAATAGCTGAATTCATGAATGCCATTATCAGATTGTATCAGTTTAACTTTACTAATTATTCAAAAACAACCACATCGATTTCAAACAAACATTACGAACGATTGATCAAATAAATTTATTTCGGACGAGAAAAGTGAAAAGATGGACTTGCCCTCATCTTGTTTCAGGTTTCAGTACCAATAGATGGTTCTGGGTGTTGATTACATCGTGCAGGTGTTTCGCCTTTTCGGGCGATAAGCATTGTCGCTGTCTATAGAATTAACTTTTTTATATAAGTAAATAGTATAAGATAATAATTATTGTCAAGATCAACAATATAAAAAATACAATAAAATAAGCAATTACTCTTTTTGGAATGAAATGTATTATTATATTATCCAGGGATCAAGGTTCTCCTGGACTTCGTGCCAAACCACGCCAGCACGGACTCAGAATATTTCAAGAAATCCGAAGCTAATGACCCCGAGTATAAAGACTTCTTCATGTGGGCTGACCCTCTGTGGGTAGACCCTGAGAACTCTAGCAACAGGCTGCCGCCCTCCAACTGGGTGAGTCAAATAAAACTTTCAAGATTAGATTTTTTTGAAGTAAACAATAACAAGTGGTTTCGATTCCCACTGGAAGACCGTCAAAGAGTTTATAATGAAAAAGAATTACAATGAAGATGCGATGAATACCTATAGCTGATGAAAAGGATGCTACGTTCAAATTAAAACTCTGTGAAAGAATTTAAAGAGGAACACTCAATGAAATACAAAAGCTAGAAAATGCTATAGAAACTAACTAGAAATTTAATATCAGAAACTACTGTTTCTTATTATAAGTGAACCTCTTTTATATTCATACATATGTTATTGCGTATAATCTAAATTGAACAACGAATTCATATCATAATTTCATTATGATCACGCGACTTACAAGCAGTATGTGAAATACGCCATATGGTATGCTTGGTACCTCTTACAACATCTTTTGAAACTTGTGACTATTTCTTACTAAGCAATGACATCTTTTGTGTAAGCTAAACTTAGTTCTTCATCGTGAAGTTATACAGATGCGAAGATGACCAGACAATAAGTGATGTTCAAACATCGTGAATTCCCATACTCATCTCTCTAAGTGCTTGTATCTGAGGCATATTGTAAATTCCAGGTGAGCCAATTCGGTGGTTCAGCGTGGGAGTGGAGTGATATTCGCCAACAGTACTACCTCCACCAGTTTGCGGTGTCTCAGGCTGACTTCAACTTCAGGAACCAAGCCGTCAAGGACGAGATGATTAATATCATGAGGTTTTGGCTCAACAAGGTATTCAACTTGGTTTCCATGAAAATATAAAGTCATGTTTAAACGATAAGAGCTAAAGTGACATATAAATCTTTAGTGCAAATTATATTCTCATTGAATGAGCCGATAGTGGTCCTATACAACTGGCAAGATCTTGGTTTCCGGCTTTATATCATAAGTCGAAATGGACTTTTTACATTACAGTTAGGGCTCACCGCCGCTTATATGCATTTGCAACAACGGAGGCATTTCAGACGCGTTGCTGGCTTTTAATAAAGGAATAGGCTCTTTTCATAAAAATCAACAATTCATATCTGTTTGAGATCACCACCTAAATATTTATGTCAATATGCCCTTATCCAAAAAACATCATTTCAGGGAGCTGATGGATTCAGAGTAGATGCTCTCCCATATTTAATAGAAGCGGACCCAGCAGACCACGAAGGCAGATACCCAGACGACCCGCTCAGTGGCTTGTCCCAGTTCGAGTCTCACCAGCTCGGGTACACCATCCCGCTGTACACCAAGGATCTGATCGAGTTGTATGATGTGGTGTACGAATGGAGGGAGTTTGCCGACAAGTTTAACAAAGAGAATGGAACGCATAACAGGTAATAATAACATTAACTGCAACTTCTTCTTCCAGATAGGGCAAGCAAGTACATTGGCACATACAAACTTTTGAAGGAAGTGTCCTTCAAGAGTACGTATCTATGCACTTCCTTTTTTTGATGGTCCTCAAAAAAGTAAATGAAGTTTATGTCCACAAACCTTACTTATTTAATTGATATTAAGCTGATCTCTGTCACTGTTAATCAAAGAACTACGTCAAAAGCTTTGAAGAGAATTGAGAGGTCTAAAAAAAGGCTATATAAGTCACGTGAAAGATTCGAGTTACGTTAACATCATTGGTTCCTCAGGGTTCTCTTCTCCGAAGGCTACGCCAATGTCAGCATGACGATGCTGTACTACGGCAACGAGCAGGGAGCCATCGGCGCCCACTTCCCCTTCAACTTCGACTTCATCACGGATCTGTCTGCCGAGTCCACGGCCAGGGACTTCGTCTACATCATACTTAGGTGGCTCACGTATATGCCGTACCAAGCCGTACCGAACTGGGTGGTAAATACTTATTTTAATATCCCTTTTCATGAATTATATGTAATCCCAATACCCGGGCTATTTGAAGGGAGGTAGAAAAGTTATAATCGAGGTAAATATGAAAAACTTGAACCAGATAGGTTGAAGTCTGTATAGTAGCTTGAAAAAAATATCCGAAATTCTACTCTAGATCCCATTATTAACATGTGTGAACTGCATTCAAAATTATTATTGCATAACTTTTCCATTGATGATTTTTTTTGGTAAATTGATGCTTTTACCACATATGCACATTTTTCCAGTTCGGCAACCACGACAACAACAGAATGCCCACCCGCTTCCGCCATGACATGGTCGACGGCCTGAACGCACTCAACATGCTCCTCCCAGGAGTGGCCGTCACCTACCAGGGAGAAGAGATCGGTCTCCGAGACGGCTACGTCAGCTGGGAAGACACCGTCGACGTGGAAGCCCTGAACCGGGGAGACAATGAGACCTACATGCTGTACTCCAGAGATCCTGCTAGAACTCCGTACCATTGGGACGACACGACCAGCGCAGGGTTCTCCACTAACACATCCACCTGGCTGCCTGTTGCTGAAGACTATCAGGAAATCAACCTCAAGAAGCAGAAAGAAGATGCCAGAAGTCACTACAAGGTATGAATCCAAGTTACTCCAAAAAGTCAAGTTACTCCAAAACTCAAAAGGTTAGGAACATGAGTAGGATCAGTAATTGAATAGACCAGATAAATGGTTCAATATGAATTGAGATAATTTAACTGATTGTGAATCCAACGTGCGGCTGTCAGCTCATAGAAAAAAGAGCTGCATAACAAGTGCTGGTATAATTTTGTATTCATGAGAGTAACAATAAACTTCTTTTATCGTGGGAGATTCACGCTTCGACAAGAATGGCCGGCTCAACCGAAGTGATATCACGGTCTTATAGAAATCCAGCGTGAACTAGCGCCCACGCTGTGTTTTGCCAAGAGAGTGAGGGTACCGATCCGGAGGAAGGTTTAAAGCTTGGTAGTGAACTTTTGGACTACACTGGTGTTAATCTATTAACGGCGGCAATTGCTTACCATCAAACGATCTGTCTGCTGATCTGCCATCTATCATGTAACTACCTACAAAAGATGAAGGAGACTTAGAAGTACCAGACTATCAACTAAATACTTTATTTTTTTTCTTTCAAGGTCTATCAAGCCCTTACAACTCTTCGCAAGGAGAAGACCCTATCTCACGGAGAATACGACATCAGGGCTCTATCAGACGGCACTTTCTACCTGGTCCGAAGCTTAAGGACATACGACACCCTGGTGCTGCTCTTTAACGTATCGGAGAGACCAGACACCTTCAACTTGGGGAGGGTTCCGCATCTCACGCTGCCGGCAACGGTCTACGTCTCCAGTATATCGTCATGCGAGGACTGCAGGGTTAGTATTCAAGGATAAGGTACTTCAGTTTATACTTTTCGTTTGGAGGAATGGCAACTACATACTCATTCACTCGACGGCCTCGAAAGCGCAGTGGCTATGGTGATCGCCCGAAGTGCGAAAGGTCCCGGGTTCGATTCCCGGCCAAGTCAATTTAGGAAAACTACATTTTTAAGTTTTCTTGGGTCTGGGTGTTCTGGGTTAACGCCCCCAGTTAATTAACGTCATCTGGTACTCATAGTACAGGGGTTACCCTAGTTTGAGACCAGGCTGATTGGTGTGATTGTCTGGCGCATTCATTTATTTATTCCTATTAATACTTTTGTAATTAAGGTTTAAGATTTTTTTCTATCTAGTACCGACTATACTTCTCTGGGGTGAGGGTAGTTTGCCCCGAGGCATGGAGGTACAAGACCACTAGTTTCCATACTTCAGCCTGACACTGAGAATATCTGAACAGAAAAACTCAAGTACAAATTTTTGGTCGAACCTGGGACCCCAAGCGCAACCATTGCTTTAAAGTGCGACCCTCCACCCACTACGCCACTGAGGCAGTCAAACATTCTATTACAATTCATCGAATGAAACGATCGTTCCGGCATATAAATAGCGCACATGTTTTTATAGGTCTAGTGAAACCGTTAGAGATACTTCGGGCGAGTTTGGGTAAACAAAATTATGATGTCATGTCATTCTCTGTTTATGTTTCCAACGCAAATGTGTCTTTATGGTGTTTTCGCATGTAATAACAGCTGTTTGTGGATACGCTTTCACAAAATTACGTGTCACTACTTGGGAAATGTTTCGCGGGAAACTTGTTTGGTTGACTGATGGACGTCATTTTCTGTAACTCAGATCAGGGTAAAAACGGAATTTGAGGGAAAGAAGAGAGAGTGTGCGCACACACACTTGTGCATTATAATATTTTCTGCGTCCAACTGCTCGTTGAGATCGACCACCGTTGTCGAATTGCGTGTAGATTATTAAAAATATAGTCCAAGAGTAAACTACAATTTTTAATGACGTCCATCGATAATACGACAGTCACTAGTTCCATGGACATAAGCAGAAGGACTTCCAACAAACAAGGACTCTTAGAAAAAATATAACCACAATGATAAAATTAAAATATTAAAGTACACGGTAATCGTACAATATGTTGAAACTTTGTAAACCTAAATACTCGTATCTAGACAGCTCATGTATGCACGTTTGAACAAATAAATAATTTTTATCTATGTTTTCTGACAGTGTGTTAACTAGGTGTGACCGTGTGACGCGTAGTAGACGCGTATACTCTGACGTCCAATTATTTTCCAAATGTATACTTACCTATTTTATTTTTTCAGGGAGACGATCAGTGGTAACGAGCTGACGCTACAAGCAGGGGAAGCTTTAGTTCTACGAACGGCTCCTGTACTATAGATAATATCATTATGTAGAGAGTAGAAAACAATTATTGTTTTGAAGTTTTTTTTACTTTATTTGTGTTTTGGTTATTAATTATTGGCTTTTTATACTTGATTTAGTTTATTGCTAAGATATAACTTTTTTTCTGTAAATTATATTAATTTACATAAAAATTAAAGACTATTCAATAAACCTAAGTTTGTGTGTCATTCAATAGCGCATTTCGCTTTTTCGGTTTATGGATTTAGAGGTTTAATGTACCTAATTTATACTATTTATAAAGAGATGACTTCTATAGACAACGACAAGGCTTATAGATAAACCGAAATCAGCGAAACGCTTGCGCGATGTAATTGTGCACAGCGCCATCTATTGGTTCATTTCTGAATTACGGTCCCGAAGCGAAGTGAGGGCGGGCGACTAGTCTCTTTATAAAATTAAGTAGGATAAATAGAAGATAGATAACAGATGAGAAGTCGGATCACCTAGAAAGCGGTTATGGCCACTCATGGCTGTATTACGAATTAAAAACCATAATATGGTTTGCACTCCTGTGTTCTAGAGGCCTTTTAGTTATTGTTACTGCAAAAAAAGAAAGAGACTGGCTCACCATAGTAAAAAAAACATAACATTATTTCCCTTTTTATAAGGTAATCAAAAGCTTTTAAGCTCTTTTAATTATGAGGCAGGTACCTCGCCATCTTGTGTACGTATAAATAAAACGTTTTCCCCGACTGCTGTAATAGCCGCGATAGTATCCGCTAATGGCCATTACAGCTCGTCTAATGAAACAAATATAAAGAGTTGAATTAGATACATTTACTGAAGATATTATCTCAGTAATTACAAGAGTTTTACTCGGTTTTGATTCTATTATTTTTGGTAAAAGGTTACTGAACCTTGGTTTGGGTGTTTAACTCATCGATAATGATCTAATGGATGTAACACAATTCCATAATGTTTGTAAAAGTGGTCCCAACCGCGCTTTCATTAGTAGTTTTCGAATATGGCGTCGATGCCGAATACAAAATGTAGTATTTTATTTTCGACCCTAATCCATAGTATTTGGTTTTAAATTCGAAAAATGCCAATTAACGCTTTTGCGAATGGAGTCTTCATTGATAGCGATATTTTTAACGCGTTAACGCGGGGTTTCTATGATCGAAGGTTGAACTACAAATAAAGATGTATGAAACATAAGTAATTTTAATTTGTAGACTGCTATCAATATTATTCTTCTTCTTTTAGCCTAATGGATATAATACCGTAATAAGAGTATAGCTGTCACATCCTAACAAAGGTGACACAGCCGTTATGTGCGGGATCTGAAGGAGTTGTATGACGTCGTTTATGAATGGAGAGAATTTGGTGACAGGTTGCAGAAGGAACTGGGCTCAGAGACTAAGTAAGACCTTTTACTTTTAAAACTTGTCTTGATATGGAAGAAACACTAATGATATCATAATCACCGTCTTACCTTCCATCTTCATACCATTCATCCCATTGCGAAGTATAAAGGTCAAATGGAAAATAACACGTACCGTGAGAAAAGTAATGTTGAATAACTATGCCATTTTTTTTCTATTGCTAACCTTCATCACCAGAACAACGAGCGAGTGACATCTTATGCCTACCCAATGATTTTGTATGCTTATTTCTCAGGGTGATGCTTGCAGAAGCATACGCCAACATCGTCAATACTATGCTGTACTACGGAGATGAGCGCGGGCGCATTGGAGCTCATTTCCCGTTCAATTTCGACTTCATCACTAGCCTCAACGCGGACTCCAACGCCCGGGACTTTGCCTATATTATCAGTCGCTGGATCACCTACATGCCGCTCGGAAACGTTGCTAATTGGGTGGTGAGAAGATTTTAAATTACTAATGTCACTAGTCTATTGACATACCACTACTCGGATATAATCCGCAAGCTTATTTGGCTCTTAATCCACTCCCGCATCGGGCTTTATTGTCATAAAAGTAGATGTCACATCCCGTGATACTACTTAAATCATCTGTAATAGATGTATTAGTTCATTGTATGTATGTATTTGGCCTTAAAAAGGAATAACGCCAAAATGTTTGGTAATAAATAGCCATCATCCATGCACCGTTTTCAATTCCAGTTTGGCAATCACGACCAGAAAAGAATGCCGTCCAGATTCAGAGCCAACATGGTCGACGGCTTGAACGCGCTAAACCTTTTCCTTCCCGGAGTATCCGTGACGTACCAGGGCGAGGAGATCGGCATGAAAGACGGCTTCGTCAGCTGGGAAGACACGAAGGACTGTGAACGCCCTCAACCAAGGCAACCCTGACAACTACTTGGATTACTCCAGGGACCCAGCGAGGACCCCGTATCATTGGGACAGCACGACCAGTGCTGGGTTCTCGACTAATTCGTCGACTTGGTTGCCGGTGGATAAGGACTATCTTGTAACTAATCTTCAGGCTCAAAAGAACGCTGAAAGGAGTCACTACAAGGTGAGTTCTTCTACATAGAAATATCCATCAACCACAGACATATTTTCAAAGGTTGCAACAGATGCGCCAGCTATCCAGCTTTCAATGAAATAGTTTGTTATTCATCACAAATATATTAATACTTATTAGCAGCTAATAAACAACGAGATTACTATTGGACTTACTCGTATTTATCTCAAAGGTCACCTATAAAAAATATTGCTCTATATCATCATTTATATCTTTAGATCCTAAGATAGACAAGTAACTACATACATTGGTCATCCCAAAAGGACGCTAAACTTACGTCGTAAAGATAGCTGTTCTCTCTTTTTTACGTGATAGGGGCAAACGAGCAGACGTATTTACCCCGATAGACACGCGCAATATCTGTGGAATCTAATATGGGTTGCATCTTTTACTTTACCCACTGCCTGCCCATTCTGTGCAACTTTAACAACAAATGCCGTTGATGCAATGCCTGGCATGATCATAACTTTTATTCATTACTAGTGGCCTTAGTTTTGCCATTCGATTCAATCTTCGCCAATAGATGGCGGTTGTTGTAGATCACATCGCGCAAGTGTTTCGACTTCTCGGATTACATAATAAGCCTTGTGGATGTCTATAAAAGTTATCTCTTTATCCAGGTCTACCAAACTCTCTCCACCCTCCGTCGCCGGGAGGTGCACCCTCTCCCACGGCCGCCACCACGTCCAAGCCCTGACGGAGAACATCCTCGTCCTCGTCAGACACCTGTCCACCTACGACACCTTTGCAGTCGTCTTCAACGTGGGGACCACCGCTGATGCCGCAGACCTCGGGATCATCGAGATGCTGAAGGGAACTATGACTGTGTGTACGTCCAGTGTACATTCAAGTAGAAATAATGGGTGAGTGACTGGATTCTGTACTTTTTCGTTTTATTTATATGACAGGTGGTATAGGAGCGACGGATCTTTTGATGGAAAGCAATTGCCTCCGACAATAAGGGCTATCGCGTATGGAAAATCTGCTAGATGGCGTACTGTTACACACAGGTTCAACTTCGACGTCATTGGTTATTTAGACACATTTTGATATCTCAAAAGTAAGTTAGGTTAGGTTAGTTTCACACATATTTTTATCAATTGACTTATTTTTTGTGCCATGAAATAAATAAGTATTATGTCACTAGATTACTATGGATAAGTTATCATTATCATATCAGTAATGTGCAAGAAAGTTCTTGATATCTCATTGTATCTTCTGGAAAAATATTTAATAGTGCAATAACGATTTATCATTTTTATCTGCGCTATAAAAATAGAAAAGGCATCGTAAAGCTACATTTATTTATTGGAATGATACTCTATATTGTAAAACTTATCTGTGATATAATCCATTAATCAAAACCTGCAAGGTCAGCATCAAAAAATATGATTCGAAAATACTTTTTATGTCACCTACGTTATGTTGGTGTTCCCATTGTGCTCTTAAGTTACGTACAGGTTGTATCGGTAAACATTTATTTATATCCTTTTAACTACATCTTCAATCAAACATTTTGAGCCTCTAGGAAATTCGCATAAAAAGCCTTTTTAATTTTCATACATGGAGGGAGTCAAACAATTTTTAATGAATTCCCAAAAGTTATAAATGGACATAAATGTTTACTAGTGTTTAATGTATTGGTGCAGTGCAAGGCAAGCCTGAATACGTATGGCCCTAAAGGGCTAGATATATAAATACAAGATAGTCCAGGTGGTCGGCCGCACGGAGGCGGAAGACGTATCTGGCGCCCTCTTTATGTGCTCTGAGATTATTATGAATTTATGGAAAATGTATCGCCCCCCTGTCTATGTTGTAGGCAAATTGCATTATGGTTGTCTTTCTTTTCAGAGATACCATACAAGTTGGCGAGGTGACGTTACAACCTGGAGAAGTTTTGGTCCTTCGTGGTCCTCCTACATGAGTTCCGCCTTTTTCAGGAATGAAAATGTAAATAAAGTAACTTCATTATTTATTCGATCCAGACTTTTATATAAATGTAACCTATTTTCAGACTCATACCAGTTAATGCTGAAATATAAGATTTTGAAATAAGACGTAACTATTTTGGTATCCCTCCAACCCCATTTTACACATTTATCTACCACACACACTGTCTATATGTTTGTTTAGTATCTGGGTGTAATAACACACATATTATCAAATTTTTTTGCTATCTGCTATCCTTAACACAAGTCTTTAAGCTACTTAGTAAGCAAACAGGTTAAAGTATGAGGTGTGTATGAATTTATTTATTTGTGGTGTCCAAAATAACGCCAGCTTATATTTCAAAGCTGTTCCATCACAGGCATAACCAGAGAGCGCAGTCCATAAACTAGACAGAATATTTTTCACTCAATGGGTTGCGTTCACAATTTTCCAACAGTTTGTGCACGTGAGCCAAGGATTCCTCAACCACGTCAGCCTCCGTTGAATGACATTTCAGTTAAGAGTTGCAATTAACATTGTTTCCTCCAACAAACTCGGGACGAGTGACACAATCGCGCCGGGAGAGTACGGTGACCACGTCTTTGGTAAGCTATTGATCCCGATCCTAAAATTTTTAAATATCAGTTCAATATATCATACACGGTGTATTCCAGAACATTTACATCCCCTTACCCACGTCTTCGCACAACCATCCTGAACAAAAATTTGCTCTACAACTTTTTCGACTCCCCCAAGTCCAAAATGACTACGTCACGTGACCGGCTTTGTATGAACAGTCGATTTTTTTAGCGAATTTCAAAAAGTTGTAGGGCAAAAGTTGTTCAAAATGGTTGGTAGAACACGTAGTTGAAAGGATCTCACACATCTATACAGATACACCCTATATTAAATAGCATTAGTGGCAGACGAGCAAGAGAGCCCGATAATCCTATTCCTGCTACGATTCCTCCATTTCTAAGCGCGTGTCATCCTAGACCTCACCGTCACTTTCCATCAGGTGTGATTGTGGTCAAGCGTTGGCCTAATAGTTTAATAAAAAAATCTACGATCTTGGGCATCCATTATGGTTAGTTTATTGACACGCGTGACATCCCTCACGATACCAAGCCACACCTATTCGGCTCTACTTCCTGCCAAGATCCGGTTTTATAGACACCCTACAAGCAGAGATAAACTCGCGCAAAACAAAGGCGGTTAACTAATATTTATTGCTGAACTTCGGGAGCGAGCGACGCCGGGCGCGGCGGCTGTGCTCGAGAAAATAGACCTGCACTTCTGCATGTTTCTAATAGCTGAATATACGACATCTGTGTCTACAGAGTAATTATTTCTGTGTAAGTACAATTCACAGAAAGATTCATAGAATACAGTAGCGTTCGAAATACAGCTCTATTGTGACACAATGGCTACTAGATGGCGTTAGTTGTTAGATTATTTTCATCTCTAATACACACCGTGCCACGAGACTGGCACGAAAAGCAGCCCGGGTAAAGTGTTTACCCCGCACGCCCGAAGCCGCATTGAGAGTGCGAAGAAAACCGGATTCGATACATCTCTACTTTTGTCCTAAGACATTAGCATGATCACACGCCAAGTAACTATCTATTTGTCGTGTTTTCCAATGTATAACTTCATGTTAATTAAGTATTTTAAGTGCCCAAACATTTATTTTTCTTTTCTTTTCTTTTTCTAATTAAGCAGCAGATCATACTGTGTGTAAACTAGTCTAAAGTGTAGGTAGGTAGGTACCTTTGCCCTAACAAAGTTTGCTGGCGACACACCGTCCAAATTGCTGGGCACGCCGTCAATACCTCACTTATACCACAGTTATACCGCTGTTATACAGTACACTGTAATTTGCCTCCAACCTCCGGAGTACGTCACATCCGGCCAGTGATGGATTGCCACCCAGACTTTATTGCCAAGATTGTTATTAGTTTCAGTTTGAATAGGTGGGACTTACCTACGCACACTTCACCTTAATATCGTGGTGAAAGATTCAATCATTCACCAAATGATTGAATCTTTCGCCACGATATAGAAAGAGTTAGGTACGGCCGGTACGTATGACCTGTTATAAGATAGCTTTCATTTTTGCGAAAGGGAATCTAATGAACAAGCGAGTCACCAGCAGGGGCTAGCACGAACCTTTTAAAGAATTCGTATTGTGCCCACACGTACGATTACACTAATACTCAGCACGAAATACAGTCAGCCAAACATCAGGTTACCACAACCTGTCAAATTTTCTCAATTGATCTTCAACCTAATATGTATGACAGTAAGATGAGAGTCGATTGAAGAAATTTGACAGTTTTGTATACTTTGATGTGTGGGCTGTACGTACCTGTGTCGACGCACCATTTCCTTCAAAAATGTATTGGCTACGTTGTGTAGTTTTTAATCTGTGTCTATATATTTTCAATTTTGCCCCAGGCTTCTAATGATATGATTATGATTACAAAATGTTATTTTCATTCTCATAGAATACCAAATTTAGTTAGCTACACCGGAGTCCCATCTCATATTCTCTATGTAAGTGTGTAAACAGAGAAATATGTTTTATGAATAAGCCCGTGTAACATACAACCTAATTTGCTACCAAGAATGCAGAAATAGTGGTAAACGAGTAGAATTATTACACACAATAATTCATCAGAAGCAGCTTCTACCTGCAGTAAAATATGAATTATTTGTTGTGGCTCCACTGGCATTGGTGCCAGTTGGTTGTGTCATGGAGAAAAATGATTTGTCTGTGTGAAACAGATAGGTAACTATCTCGTATTCGTTTCTGTTCGTAAAACTAATTTGATTTTGAATTTTTAGATAATACTATATTTTTATGACATCTGACGGTGTGACGATCTGCACAGGATAGCTGGCAAGAAGCTGGATGCGAGTAGTGAAAAATCGAAGTGACTTATTAGGAGAGGCCTATGTCCAGCTGTGGACTGCAACAGGCTGATGACGATGATGATGAATCGTCAGCGCGTAAAATAAATTAGCCATCTCAAGATCAAAATATCTTGAAATTTGAAAATTAACTTTATATTAACTGAAATTGCGGTTTCAAAGATTTAAAATTCAAATCCAACATATTAAGATGAATATCAATTGAGGAAATCTGACAGGTTGTGGTAACCTGACGTGTGGCTGACTGTACATTATAGTACTTACTGTTTGACGTTCCGAAACATCGTCGCGTTTAGACTGTCTATAAATATATTATTAGATATTGGATTGATATTGGAGATATTGCTATTTACTTTTCAAAGGCGTTTTAATCGCAAAAACCTAATTTAATTTAACTATAAAAATAAATAGGTAGAATCCAATCACACAACTTTGTGAGAACTCTTCCACATGCCCTAAATTTCTAAAAGCCGCCCAAACCCATACTAAAAACAGAAAATGTAATAGAAAATTTAGGACCGCGTCCCATAATAAATGTAGGAGTAAAATACTCGGGAAGGTCATAATCTCTTTAGAGGAGGGTGCAGGTATAAACCGGGCAGAGGACAGGCTCACGGCTCCCCCGCGACCTCCGGGAGGTGCGGACACTCAATCAACGCTAGAACAAAGAGGCTGAGTAAAGTGGGACTCGCGTGACAAACATTTGTCCGGAGTTTTTTTAGGCCAATTATCGCGTTTTAGCGCCTATCTATGTCTAGTCGACTCATGGATGGTGATGATTGCCTTCCAAGCCGATTTCGGCTACCGGCGACTACATTTAGGATTCTCAGTTATTCTTGCCCTCTGGTGTGCTTATAGTGGGACGTGGCGGTAGCCAATCTTTAGCAGTGAAATGTGCGCCCACAGAGGGGGACACGTTAGCGCGCCACGCATTGTAGCAATAGGTGATGGCAGAAGGTGGGCACGCCTTGGGCCATCTCTTGTTTGCTCGAGATTAGACCCCTCCCTCAGTTCAAAGCTTGCACGTGTTTAATGTACGAGGTGCCTCCACTCCAGCGCTGTGCTGGCGACTCTCCTATTGAGCGACTTCCTGTGTAAACACATAGAACCAATAGGATGAGGAGAACAAGAT